>SKCR01041439.1:0-130834 GCA_019454045.1 Zanthoxylum bungeanum
AGTCATACTGTCAACTCTCGGATAAAATTAGGGGTGACAAAAAGAATCAACGAATCGAATTTGTATCGAATCATAAACGAATCGAATCAAAATATGATGGATTCATATTTGATTCGTTTATTAAACGAATCCTAATATCAGGATTCGTATTCGATTCGTTTATTAAACGAATCGAATACGAACATTCGTTTATTCGTTTAGTCAAAAATATTATTTAATAAAATAATTTACTACACTTGATTTACATTAATTCTTCATAAATATATACATATGAAATATGTAATATGTAATTAAAAAATACCTCACCAAATATCGAAAATATTACTTTTATATGATAATTAGTTATAATTTCTCGGATCTTAATTGAAAATTAACAAGAATTAGTAAATAAAAATAATAAAACGAATTCTAAACGAATAAACGAATCAATGAGCTTAAATTCGTATTTGATTCGTTTAATAAACGAATCGAATCGAATTGACCCATTTATTAAACAAATCCATTTTTTCAAACCCGTATTCGCTTTAAAGCGAATCGAATCGAACGAATAAACGAATCCTGACCCAAATTGCTACTCATAGATAGAAAAGACACATTATTAGATTGTATAATACACTCAAAATTTATAATAAAAAAATTAAATCAACAATTTAAATTGAAGTGAACATGTTCCAAAAAGTAGTCTATTGACTTTATATTATATTTTTTTTTTAAAATTCCGCCACCAAATCACTTGTTTTGAGATTAAGTAAAATAGGTAAAATTCTCGATTACTCCCGACTCTTATAATAAATACACATAAGATTCGAGCCATGACCTGATTTTTATATATATATTTATGCACAATGTTGTGAGGGAAAAATAGTGTAATAGATTGTTAGGATTAAGATAAATAATATATCAAAAGACTATCTTTATTGGTTTAATTAGCGATTCAGATCATTTCATTATAATCTAATGGTTGTTAAAAAATCATTTTATTATAAAATCTCATTATAAATAAATTAAATAATAGAATTTTAATTTCTCTATAAATTCTTTAACACCGTACTGTAAGTACGGATTACGGATACACACTAATGGATATATATGCATAAAACCCAATCCATTTTTTTTACTCAACAAACCTCGCCCCGTGCCATGGGTTAGGTATGCTCTCTCTCTTCTCTTCCTCCGTCACACTTTCCGTCAGTCTCCTCAAAACTCTTCACTCTCCTTCAATCGATTTCACCGCCGATCGAATTCCGTCACCGTTAAACTTTTTAATTCCCGTTTTACCCCCAACATTCTCATAATTTTTCAATTAAGTACCTTCTTTCTTCAGAATCCCTTCACTTGATTTGATATTTTTATTTGCTTACATACTTATGTAAATAAATAAAATTCGATTTTAATTAATTTTATGGGGCATAAAAAGAAAAACATTGTTTCTCGTTCTAAACAATCGCCGCCGGCCGCCGTCGAAGCCGAGCCGTGCGCGATTCCCGATGCGCCGTTTAACCAGACCAAAACCGAACTGTCGGAGGCCGACGTTGTCATTGGTGGCGGTTCTACGACTTACGCGGCGGTCAAGCTCGAGTGCGATCGAGCCTTGACGGCTCTTCGGCGCGGGAATCACACGAAAGCGTTGAGATTAATGAAGGAGCTGAGTTCGCGCCACGAGAACTCGGCGTACCCGGCGCTGATTCATCGCGTGCAAGGCACGGTGTGCGTTAAAGTGGCGTCGATCATCGACGACTCAAACTCGAAACAACGGCATTTGAAGAACGCTGTTGAATCGGCGAAAAAAGCCGTGGAGTTATCACCTAACTCTGTTGAATTCGCTCATTTTTACGCGAATCTATTGTACGAGGCTGCCAATGAAGGCAAAGAATATGACGAGGTAGTTCAAGAGTGTGAACGTGCGTTAGCTATTGAGAATCCTATGGATCCTGCTAAAGAGAGCTTACAGGATGAGAGTCAGCAAAAAAATTTAACAGCTGAAGCTCGAATTGCGCACGTGCAGAGCGAGCTTCGGAGCTTGATTCAGAGATCAACATTGCTTCGATTTCTACGTGGATGAAAAATTTAGGAACTGGTGAAGAGAAGTTTAGGTTGATTCCTTTTCAGAGAGTGGCTGAGGACCCAATGGAGGTTAGGTTAGTTCAAACTAGGAGACCTAATGAGATTAAAAAAGCCACAAAAACACCAGAAGAGAGGCGAAAAGAGATTGAGGTTAGGGTTGCTGCTGCTAGATTGCTGCAACAGAAATCGGAGACAGGGCAGCTGCAACAGAATAATGAGGGGGAGAGGAATGTGGATTCGGGTTCAGGAGGGTTGGATAAAAGAGAAAGAGAGAGGAGGAAGCATGGAACTAATGCAAGGAGAAACAGGTCAAAAGAAGAGAGGAGGGATTTTGTGCAGTCGTATTGGAATTCCATGAGTTTAGAAATGAAGAAAGAGTTGGTTAGGGTTAGGGTTTGCGATATTAAAGCTCATTTTGGGTCATTGAAGGATGGTTTGGCAAGTGATGTTTTAGCAGAGGCGTTGGCATTTGCAGAAGATAATAAGACTTGGAGGTTTTGGGTTTGTTGTACGTGTAATGAGAAGTTTGCGGATTCGGAATCACATATGCATCATGTTGTGCAGGAGCATATGGGGAATTTGTTGCCTAAGATGCAGTCAGTTTTGCCCCAGAGTGTTGATAATGAGTGGAACGAGATGATTTATAATTGTTCCTGGAAGCCGCTGGATATTGTAGCAGCTGTTAAAATGCTTGGACAGGATAAAACGAAGTCACATGATTCTGAAGTTAGTGAAGATGTCTACTCAGGGAAACATATTGAGGGGTGTGATGATTGTTTTAAAGATGCATGGGATTCTTCACCTGAGAAGGAGAATTTGGGTGATAGTTATAACTGTAGCTCTGTTGAGGGCAATGATTGTGAAGAAGCTGTGAACATCCAGTGTAGAGAGTGTGATGGCAACCAGATATCTGCTATAAATCCAGTAATTAACAGTTGGCCTGTGGCTGACGACACTGAACGCGCAAAGCTCCTTGAAAGAATTCATGCTTTATTGGAGTTGCTTCTTAGACATAAGTGTCTCTCTACAAGCCATCTCAGCAAGGTCATACAGTATGCAATGGATGAGCTGCAGAGTCTGGCTTCTGGATCTCAGCTTCTGAATCATGGTGTGGACCAAACACCAATGTGCATATGCTTTTTGGGAGTTCACCAGCTGAGAAAAATTTTCAAGTTTTTGCAGGAACTATCTTATGCTTGTAATTTGGGTAGATATTCTGAGAAAAGTAATTCTATCAATGATGCAAACATTGTCAGCCAAGATCTTGAGATTAAAGAGAATATTGATCTTAACGGAGATGCATCATGTCTTCTGTTGGACGAACGGTTACTACTCACTGAACTTATTTCTGGAAATGCTGTTATGGATAATGGAACTTCGGTTAACGTTAGGAGTGAGAATGAGAGTGCAGCAGATGCAGATGCCGATGCTTTGCTATCCTGGATCTTTGCAAGCCCCTCGAGTGGGGAACGTCTGACGTCGTGGATGCGTACCAAAGAAGAGAGAACATATCAGGGAATGGAAATTCTCCAGACCCTTGAAAAGGAGTTTTATCACTTGCAGAGCCTTTGTGAGAGAAAATGTGAGCATTTGAGCTATGAGGAAGCATTGCAGGCAGTGGAGGATCTCTGTCTTGAAGAAGGTAAGAAAAGAGAGACTGTCACAGAATTTGGCTATTGCAGCTATGAGTCTGTACTGAGGAAGCGAAGAGAAGAGATTCTTGAGGGTGAAAATGATATTACGTTCATCAGCAGCAGGTTTGAGTCAGATGCAATATCGAATGTTTTAAAAGAAGCTGAAGCTCTAAATGTCAATCAATTTGGATATGAAGATACTTATTCTGGTATGACTTCCCAGTTATGTGATTTGGAATCTGGTGAAGACGGTGATTGGAGAACGAAGGATTGTTTGCATCAAGTAGACTCATGCATAGAAGTTGCAATCCAGAGACAGAAAGAACAGTTATCAGTAGAGGTCAGTTCATTGGTTTTGAGAGACCTTTTCATGAAGAAAACACTTAATATTGTTCCTTTAACTAACTTGTTTGATCATGCAGCTTAGCAAAATTGATGCTCGAATCATGCAAAATGTCACTGGTATGCAGCAGTTGGAACTGAAACTCAAGCCTGTTTCTGCTTATGACTATCGGTCAATATTATTACCTCTAATGAAGTCATATTTGAGGGTTTGTAATTAAAAACTTGGTCTTTGTGTGGGATTCCTTAATTTTCTTGGCCCGACTTGATTAATTGGAATGTCAATCTTTCTAGGCACATTTAGAGGATATGGCTGAGAAAGATGCCACAGAGAAGTCTGATGCTGCAAGAGAAGCATTTTTAGCAGAACTTGCACTGGATTCTAATAAGGGTGCACGAGGAGGAAGTGATAGCTCGAGACAAACACACGATAAGGCAAAGGATAAAAAGAAGCACAAGGAGTACAGGAAAACTAAGGATTCAAAGGTTTTAATTTGATGGTTTTGTTTAGTTTCTTCTAGTTTAGATGCTAGATAATGAACACACAAAATCTTTGTTATAGGTTTAACATTTTCTTACTTTTCAGGCTGTTGGTGGTAATGAGCGGCACATAGTTCATGATGAGACTGCTGACCTGGTGTATGTCATCATTTCACACTACCTTTGCACATAAGCATTCTCTCTATTCATGAGCTCTTTTATAAATAGATGTCATACTGTCTAGACTCTATTGTTAAATATGTTTGATGCATGTCTCATTGCAGCTCCTTTCCAGTTGAATCTGATGGTGATAATCCAGATTCAAAGACTGTTGTTTGTGCCAATGGGGATGACTTAAAACTACAAGAAGAGGAATTTAGACGTAAAATGGAGCTTGAAGCAGAGGAAAGAAAGCTTGAAGAAACATTAGAGTATCAAAGACGAATAGAGAATGAGGCTAAATTGAAACACCTTGCTGTGCAAAGCAAAAACTGTGCTCAAACATTTGGAGAAAATGTGGCTGAGGGAGCCCATGATGTTTACTTGGGTCATGGCACTAATGATCTAGAAATGAATGTGTCGATGAAACTTTCAACACCGGTAAGCATCACTGTCTTTGTGCTGTTACATGTATAAGATAGAATTTGATGCTACCAGTTTGCGTGTCCCTTCCCATGGGCAATTGGACATAGAAATGAATACTGGAGATATGTTAAGAGAAAACTTTTGCTTCTTACTTTAGGGTATTTGTATCGAAGGTACCTCATGAACATCACTTTTCAGGTACAGTTGGTGTTAAAAGATGGATTCCCAAACACCTTTGAAGGCACGCCAGTGAATACTACTGCTAATGGTACTGCCGTGCCAATCAGATCCCCTCCCACTTCCAGTCTCCAGAACATTGATACTGTTTGTCACACAAGCATTAATCAAGGTTCACAATCATTTGGAATGTAATTGTATGGTTTACCACGTGGAGACATGTTCACCATCTTTTCATATTGTGTAGGGCTACCCAATGGAGGAACTCCGGAGGATGGTTTTCTTCCTACTGATAGACGAACAGGAAGGAGAGGTAGAAGGCATAGGAGTTTTACCAGATCTCAAGATGGGAAGAGTCAGGCCTTGTCATCCGAAAAGGAAAATAATGAAGTTAGATCGAATGACAGTCTCCTTATTGGTGCTTGTAAGCTTTATACTCTTGTTTTGTTTTATGTTTTATGTTTTATGTTTTGTGCTTTAGTACTAATGTACTATATAAACATTTTTTACTTGTTTGATTGTGCCAGTTGCATTCATTTTCAGTTTTGATTTCATGGCAGTATAGAATCTAAGCATACAAGTAGACTTAAATACTTGGGGTGATATTGGGATTTTAGATCACTTGGCATGGCAACATGGTAAAACATATGAATCTTAGTTGCTTGTCATTCTACATACATTGGAAGAAAACCAAATTGATTATTTTTACTGTGGTCAGTTAGAAGTTACGAGCATGAAGATTAATTTGCTTGTTTCTTTCTTTGGGGGCAATCATCATTTTTTCCTTTAATTTATATCACAAATGTTAGTTGCTTGTCACCAATATTATGAGTCAGTATACAGTTAATGTCTTATAGATGCTTTATTGTTTGAGCATTGCCGGGCCATGGTCCATCTCTTGAATATGGAACTAATGTTATCATGGATCTGTTTATACTGAATCAGCTGCTCCTTACTTGGGAGACAGTGGAACAAAGACATTGAGACAATTACATGTAGAGGAGGACGATGAGGAAAGGTTTCAAGCTGACCTTAAGCAAGCTGTACGCCAAAGCCTTGGTAAACTCTCTGTTTTTCTTCCCATTTTTTCTGTAAGCTTCCCGTTGTTATGTTGCTCTCGGAATTATATATGTGAAGCTATTTAGCATAGTTGTCAAAGGCGCGCCTCAGGTTCAAGCTCAAACCACTGCCCCTCATGAAGGGTCAGGCCAGGCGAGGCGACCTTCATCAGCATGCACCTTTGAGATGCGCTTTGGTGCGCCTCATAAAAATGTGTGAGAAAACCCCTACTCAGATTGACCCACCCAACCCGAAATCAAGTTTTATAACATTTCTTTAATAAATTAAGATAGGTTTTGGGGTGAGCTTTAAATTTCAGCAAACATTTATATATATATATATATATAGATATTGCAATTTTCTCCTCAGCTTCATCAGGCGTGCCCCTTGTGCCTTGAGGCGCTCGCCTAGGCCCTAGGACCCTTTGCGCCTTAAAGCGCCCTGCGCCTTTAACAACACTGCTATTTAGTGACTGAATGGACTTTAAGATATAAAGGAAACTGAATTACTTACCAGTGGGTAATTACTGTAAAGTGTTCCCAATACTAGTTGTGAACTTTCTAACATTTGGTTCTGTTGTTTTTCAGACGCATTCCAAGCGCATAAAAAAATACCTTCGGTTTCAAGTTTGAGGATGCCACAAAAAGTGCCTCTGGAAGCAAATAAAGTTGGGGTTTCATCAAATGAAGCCAGCAGTGAAAATGTGAATGGAATTGACGTCTATGGTACAGGACTGAAGAATGAAGTTGGTGAATACAATTGCTTTCTAAATGTTATTATACAGGTGGTACTTAGATGTTTTTCTTTTTCAGTTTTATGATCTTTATTGCTGCACCCTTCTTTTAATTTTTTTGTTTAACTTTGATTTTTTTGGCTGAATTGTTTCTTTTTTTTCCTATATAAATTTAGTCGTTATGGCATTTAAGTCGTTTTAGAGAGGAGTTCTTGAGGAGGTCACCATCAGAACATATTCATGTGGGAGATCCATGTGTTGTCTGTGCACTGTATGAGATTTTTACTGCCCTGAGCATTGCGTCAACAGATACTCGGAAAGAGGCAGTTGCCCCTACAACTTTGAGGATAGCACTGAGTAATTTATACCCAGATAGTAATTTCTTCCAGGAGGTAAATTCACAGAACTACATGCACCCTTTGCCTTGAGTCGTTTTACTTTCTATTCCTCTATCGTTCCCACTTAATCATGGTTAATGTTTTAATGTCTCGACTAAGATGATGGTTACTGACAGGCTCAGATGAATGATGCTTCTGAAGTACTAGCAGTAATATTTGAGTGCCTTCATAGGTCTTTTACACTTGGTTCTAGTGTCTCTGATAATGAATCGGTGGAAAGCAATTGCATGGGCTCTTGGGATTGTACAAACACTGCTTGCATGGTCCATTCTCTTTTTGGAATGAACATTTCTGAACGAATGTACTGCTACAATTGTGGTTTAGAATCCAGGCATCTAAAGTACACTTCATTCTTTCATAACATAAATGCCAGTGCCCTCCGAACAACAAAGGTATCTACTACAGGAAGAAATTTTTTAATACCAGGTTTGTTACAGGTAATTATGCCCCTATTCCTCATGTCTTTTTCACTTCTTTTGCCCCTCAGGTTATGTGTGCAGAAAGCTCCTTGGATGATCTCTTAAATCTTGTAGAGATGAATCATCAGTTAGCTTGTGATCCAGAGGCTGGTGGCTGTGGGAAGCTCAACTATATCCATCACATTCTCTCATCTCCACCACATGTTTTCACAACAGGTGATTTAGAGATGTCAGGACAAGTCATATCAGTCAGCAGTGTCTTTTATGGAAACTCATATTGATGGTTGTGCTTGGTCTTTGCAGTTCTGGGTTGGCAGAATACATGTGAGAGTTCCGATGACATAACAGCAACACTGGCAGCCTTAAGTCCTGAGATTGATATTAGTGTTCTTTATCGTGGGCTGGATCCAAAGAGAAGACATAACTTGGTTTCATTGGTATGTATACTTGGATGAACTTTGTATATAAATATTTTGATGCTGATTAATATGTGATGAGCTTTTTTGTTCTTAGCTGATAAAATGTCTGATGAATGATAAGAACTTAGTGATGCAGGCATCAATGTTAAAACATCATTTATATCTCTGTTTTGCAACTTTCAGGTTTGCTACTATGGGCAGCATTATCATTGCTTTGCCTACAGTCATGACCATGAACGGTGGATTATGTATGACGACAAAACTGTGAAGGTAAAATCAACTACATCTAAAACGACGCCATTTAATAGATGCCATTTTTCCTGTGTTACAATTTGCATTTGATGTTTAGGTCATTGGTAGCTGGCCTGATGTTCTTAGCATCTGTGAAAGGGGGCAGTTGCAACCTCAGGTTCTTTTCTTTGAATCTATATATTAGATATATAATGGTATTTACCAATTATAAGGGGAGAGCATGAGGTTTGTTATGACCTGGCATTTGATCAGTCTGTGACGGCAAGTGGTTTATGGTGACACCATTGCGTCCTACATTCCCTGCAGCTGAGACGGTAATATTCAGTACTCATGGGCATTGGTTTCAAAATAAGTTAAGAAGTTTTGGTACAAAATTAGGAGTCGAGATATAAATCATAAATCAAGAGTTTCGTGGATTTATTAAAGAATTTTGTAGGACAAAGTCTCCTTTTTGGAAGAACAATGTGTCAAAAGGATATTTCTTTTTATGTTGACGAAAATCAGAGAATTAGTAGTGTAGAGCCTGAAATGTAGTTTTTGGTTCAATTGCATCGGGGGTATTTTGTCTGCATAGCAGGGGCAGCTGTCCAATGCATTTTCACCCTTTTTTTTATGGAGATTATTCCCAATAAGCAATTTGGTGGAGGAAAAAAGTAAATACCACGTCGGTGTTAATGAATGAATTGGAGGAGCTTGTTGCTAGGTGCATGCTTATAAATGGGGATTAGTTATTTAGTGACAAAAATCTCTGCTAGATGTTTTCTTCTTTATGTATTACTTTATTTTCCCCAAATCTAAGGAGGTCGTGTATAGATATCAATTCATGGTCCCTTTGGGTCCATAAACTCCTTGTGCCTCAGCATATAGTAAATTTATTATCATTATGATGCCTGTGGGGTTAAAATCTGCGGATCATCTTGTTCATTTATTCAGGCGTCGTGTTATGGGTTCATGTCTTCAGGTGTATAAGTATTGTTGCTGCATTTATATATTGAATGACTTCCCCTTTTACTGAGTAGGATTTTTAGCTTTTATTTAGGGAAAATAGAAGAAAAATAAATTGCTATTTTCTCTCACTTTCTTTTTTCCTTGTGGTGGCACAAAACGACTTCACGATGAAATTGTCACCTTTATCAAGTCGCCCTCTCTATAATACTCTCAAATTTCAGGTTTCTGATAAATATTTCAAGTTTATATTAAACGTGTTCGAGTTCAGACGTTTAGTGATAGAAGTTTCAAATTCAATCGTTTCGTTTCAACTTCAATGCCCATGTACCTCTACAGGGTTCATTAGCTACAATCGTGTCTTTTCAAAACTTTGCGTGCAAATATAATTTCAAGTTGCATGTTTTTAAAGGTTATTGTCATTTCATTACTTCAAAAGTTGAGAATACAAAAACTTGTAATAGAGATATTGCAGTTGCTATAATAGTCTGATTGGTGTCTTGTATGCGTCCTCAACATCTATATGACTTTTAGCGTCGAGATTCGAGATTCGATGCGCTCGCTGCTGTGTTCTATTAGACTGTAGATTACAGGAATCAATGTAGTTGAATGAGACAGCAGACGGGTTAGACAAAATGGTCTAGGCACTCCGATTCAATGTAGCTTTGTGGCTAGTAAGTTCTGTGTCCAAACTGGGTTTTGTTCTCTATTTGCAGAAGACAATAAAAAATATATTTGGTAATTGGTGTCTGAATTAGTGTCTAAACAGATCAGCATTTACATATATAGAGTTGCGTCCGCAAGGAGTGCAGTCCAACGATTTGAGTTTTGGACCTTGTCTTTAAGGTCTCAAGTTCAAGCCCCGAGTAATACCCTTGTAAGAGCCTGAGACAGTATTGGTTTACCCACATATCTATATCGGAGTCCAATGACCCTCGTTGATGTGGGGTTTCCCCAGTATTCCAAAAAAAATACGGATATATATATAGTTGCACGATCAATCCGCTGTAAGTCTATGTTCCAAAGAACAATTAGCCACTCCAAGGCCACGTTCTTCTTCCCCAAAACCCAATAAGTTACTGATGATAAGTTGGAGAAACACCGGTTTCTTTCTCTCATTTTTGTTACTTGTCCTTAATGTTGCCTTACAAAAATATTACTTATAAAATTATCATTTGGGCCGTAATTCGTGTCAATTAAATAAAAATGTGATTTGATTACCTCAGTGTCCATGTCCATGTACCTCTACAGGGTTCATTAGAAACAATAGTCTCTTTTCAAAACTTGCGTGCAAATATAATTTCAAGTTGCATAAATTTAAAGGTTATTGTCATTTCATTACTTCAAAAATTGAGAAATAACAATGGATAAAAGAAGTATTGAGTTGTAATATTTTACTATTATATATTACAAAAACTTGTAATAGAGATATTGCAGTTGCTATAATAGTCTGATTGGTGTCTTGTATGCGTCGAAAAATTATATTATGTTTCGGGTGTATATGTTATCTCTCTCACAATAGTTGGATTTCACAACTGTGTGGGATACAGCTACTGTGAGAGAGATGACATATACACCCGAAACATGATATATTATCTCGTATGCGTCCTCAACATCTATATGACTTCTAGCGTCGAGATTCGAGATTCGATGCGCTTAGACTGTAGATAACAGGAACCAATGTAGTTAAATGAGACAGCAGGGGGGCTACCCAGAGACAAAATGGTCTAGTCACTCTCCAATTCAATGTAGCTTTGCGGCTAGTAAGTTGTGTGTCCAAACTGGGTTTTGTTCTCTATTTGCAGAAGACAATAAAAAGGATATTTAGTATTTGAGCATTATTAATTTGCGAAATTGGTGTCCGAATTAGTGTCTAAACAGATCAAATCAAAACGACGTTATTTTGAATTTTGTTTGTGCGGATATCAATTTCGGTCAAAGTAGTATTTACATATATAGAGTTGCGTCCCCAAAGGGCGCAGTCCAACAGTTTGAGCTTTGGACTTTGTCTTTAAGATCACAGGTTCAAGCCCCGAGTAATACCCTTATAAAAGCTAGGGGTGTTCGCGGTGCGGTTCGGGGTGATTTTTTCATTTTTTACTTCAAACCGCGCGGGTTGGCGGTTTGGGAAATTAGAAAACGAAACCGCAAATTTGATAAGGAAAACCGCTGCCGTTCGGGTTGGCGGTTTAGCGGTTTGGGCGGTTCGGGTCGGCTGTTTGGATTATAAATTTTTTAAGAAAATTTTGTGTGTTTTCACATTATAATTGAAGAAAAAATTACATAATTTCATTTATTAATTACATATTGTTATATGATCATTAAATATCTTAATTTTCATAGTTAAAGAAGAAGAAAAATATAAAATAATATTTAATTTGTACGCGGGTCGGCGGTTTTAGGCGGTTCGGGTCGCGGTTCGAGTCAAAATATGCGGTTTGGGCGGTTCGCGGTTTGACATGGATCAAAATCGCACACCGACCTGAAATTTGCGGTTCGATTCGGTACGGTTCAAAATCATTTTTAATATTTTTTCAAACCGAGCGGTTCGGTTCGGTGCGGTGCGGTTCGATGCGGTTCGCAGTTTGACCCGAAATTATGTTCACCCCTAATAAAAGCCTAAGACAACACCTGTTTACCCGCATCATCCATACCGGTCTAACAATTAGCCACTAAGGCCACGTTTTTCTTCTCCAAAACCCAAAAATGTACTGATGATAAGTTGCAGAAACACTGGTTTCTTTATCTCATGTTTGTTACTTGTCCTTGAAATATTACTTATAAAATTATCATTTGGGCCGTAATTCGTGTCAATTAAATAATAATGTCCGAATCTTCTCTTTGTTAGTTAGTCAATGCTTAAGCTTTTAAACAAATCAATAATGACTTGTGATAAGGCCAAACATGGCAATCACATCAACAAAAACATGGAGACAAGTCAGTGATAGTTACAACTTGCAAGATCCAATGGAAAATTTAATGAACAATAATAAAGACACAGATAGAATTATACATATTCAACCAAATATTATTAAAATTTAATTTAATTTTCCGTTGGTGTCTTCATTTGTTGTGCCTTGATGACACGGCCTAATTAATCAAATGATTTTATGACCTTTATACATAATAATGGGTTAATAACTTTTCTATTTTATGTTCTCAATTATCCATTCAAGAATGTTGAGATTGGGGTCAATAATGGCAACGCAAGTAAGTTTATAGTCGAGTTAAACAGACTCATGTCATTTTGAGCGGTTGAATTTTTACGGATTAAAATCTCATTATCTATAAGAATATAAATATATGGATAGATATTTCTTAAATATTAGATGGAATAGACTTCTAATCTCGACAGAATAAGCGGCATTACAAGTGATTTTATCAAATTTTCTAATAGATTACCTGTAGAATTGAAACAATCAATAAGAAAAAAAGGTAAATAAATGGTACCTTTTTAAATGAAATCAGAAAGTCATAAATTTTTTTCAAATAAGACCAAAACATGAGACCTTTTTGTAATAAGACAATTAAAACGTAATAACATGTCAGTAGAGTTCAAGAAAAGCCAACTTAAAAATCAAGAGGTAAGCATAGTTTTTAAAATCGGACAAAATCGATCGGTTCGACCCGTCAAATCGAGAACTGACTTTGTGTTTTATCCGGTTAATATTTGAAAATCGATCCAGGAAAAAATGGGTCAAAACAGGCGAAGAGGTTCAATTTTTTTAATTTTTAAAATAAAAAATTAAAATTTAATATTTTTTATAATTTTTAATTAAATAAAATTATTTATGAAGTATATCGGTTTTATCGGTTTTTTTGAAACGGTTCAACCGATCGAACTATTGATTCATTAAATTTTTTAGATCACCGATTCAATTATGAAAAACAAGAGAAGTTCCTCTTCAGTCTTCACAGTGTTGTATATTCGTGTAACCAACAGCACGACAAGGGTATTTTGGTCACATCAAGGTTAATGTTTTTGATAGAATTATAAGAATCTTGATAAACAAGTGCTATTTTTCTGTAATAGGTCTTCAATTTGGCTAATATTCATTTTTTTTTTCCATGCACATTATTATTTAAAAAACTGTTGGAACCCAACAATCATATGAAACCAAGAAGGCAAAAAGCTTCTCTATTTATTGTCTCGTCTCTTTTTCAACACTTACAGTTACTTCATCACTTAATAAAGGTTAGTGCATGCTTTGACCAAATTTATATATTTTTTTTTTCGAAATCATTGGAAATCACACCGTCAAGCCACACATTCCGGGCTTAAACGGAGCATGTAAAACTCCCGACTGTTACACCGCCAAGCCACACATTCCAGGCTTAAACGGAGTATGTAAAACTCCCGACTGTTTCAGGCTCTTACAATAAATATACTCACTTGATTCGAACTCAGGACCTCAATGTGAGATCTTGAATCCTACACTATCAAACCACATTCATTCGCAAATTTATAATCTTATTATGTTCATAACCAGATAATGTTGTCTAGCATTGATGATGACCATGTGATGTTCCCATTTGTTTATAAAAAAAAAAAAAAGAAAAGAAAAGTCTCCATTCATTAATACAATTATGTCATTCAACTCCTCATATCTTTGTCTGTTTGTTCTAGTTTTGATGTCATCACCTTCTGTTTAGTTCCACTTTTTGATAAATTTAAGTGGACAAGTGAGTAGTTTTCAAGTAATTTTATTTGATCGGTTACAGGAATTCAAATCTTGAGTAGGAATAATAATGGTCGGATATCCGATCATTTTTACTGAAACTATATCTAATATCCAAAAACTTATCCATAATCGGAAAAAATTCACAACTGATATCTGTAATTGAAACCGATAAAATATTCGAATATCCGATACCGTCCGAAATAACCGAAAATTTAAAAATTAGAAATTTATAATTTAAAAAAATATAATTTTTAATTTTTATTATTAATATCATTAATATTTCTAGTATTTTTTAAATTTTTTATTCTTTTTGATTGGATAACGTCACCAAAATCATTTCAGTTACTTAATATCCTTAAATTCCAATACTGAATATTTTTGTTAGAGTAGTATCGAATATTTAAAATAACCGATTATATTGTCATCTCTAACCCGGAGGAGGCATCAGACACACATAAAACTCAAACCAAGATCAGTATATAAAACTTGGTTTTAAACCCAAGGGGTTGCCTCAGTGGTAAATGCTTTGAGCTTGAGTGGTCTGCTCCCTCTCAGGTTCAATATTCGAATTCCATTAGATACATTTCATTGGGGTCATGCCTCCTGGTGTGAAAAGCCAGCGACTTACCCTGATATTGTTGTGAAACTTCTGAGGACACGGGGCACAGGTCCCGGAGATTAATCGAGGAGCGCGTAAGTTGGCCCGGACACCCCGGTTATCCAAAAAAAAAAAAAAAAAACTTGGTTTTGTGTGAAAACGAGTGGGTGTATTTCTTCCCACCCAACCCCACGTGTTTTCCATTAAAGAATTTCATTTTACAGGTCAACTATATACACTGCCCAATTGCTCTCTCCATTTGATTCATGGAGTTTAAAAAATGAAAATGTCAAAAGCTTGGGAGAATGTGAGAGCAAAAGTCAACTTTCTTTTTGGCTCACAAATAATTTTACAAACTCCTCATGAATTATGAATCACTGTAGTTACGGTGAGGGGTTTGTAAAATTGTCTGTGAGAGTATCATTTTTGTTAAAATAAAACTGAGGGACTTGAAAACATTGTTTCTTCTGTAAGCTGAGCTGAAGAGTTTTTAATATTTTGTGCTGGGGCACTATTTTTTTTTTTTTTTTTTGAAGGGTAATGAAAGCTTTGATTCATAAACATATCTTTTAGGATATTTTAAAAATCAAGTTTAGTTATGATAAAATCTAATAATATAAAATTCCTCGCACTTCGTATTTCCCTTAATAATTGGAAGTTGGATTCACACGTACAAATATTGAAAGTATCAAAGGAATTATAAGACCGGCCTCATATGATGGGGCACTTTTTAGGAGTTGGTATTGGGAAGAATGTTTCAAAACCAATAAAAATTGTATATGTAAATAATATTTTTCTACAACCAACCAAACAATTTTGCTTCTTAAGATGAAACCTGCAATGTAATATCTGTTCTTGTCTGTCAATTTGGTAGAGATGGGAGGAGTTCTTGCTATTATCTTCCTTTGTGCTAACTTTCTACTGCTTCTTGGTCCTTCATTTTCACTTCCTCTATGCATTGATTCAAGTGAGTTTCTTTCTTTCTTTTTAATTCTTGTTCAGTTTATAGAATTTTCATTTGATTTGATTTGATTTGTTATTTTCCCTGAATTAATTTTACTTAGAGGCTCCAATTACTCTGAACACAACACTAAGTTTCTGCCCTTACAATGGCAAGACATGCTGCAACTCCACAGAAGATTCACAAGTGCAGAAGCAGTTTCAAGCAATGAATATCTCTGATCCTGCCTGTGCTTCTCTCCTGAAATCAATCCTTTGCGCTGTAAGTCTTTGATCCTCTGATGATAAGACTAGAATTTCCCTATGCTGCTGTCAAATTTTAAAACTTTGCATTGGTTGAGTGCTTAATTGCTTGAGAGAATATTCATATTTAATTGCATATCTTCATCTATTGAATGGAATTCTAATGTTCATGCTGAATTTTAGTTCGTTTGATGATAATTTGGGGCAAAGATTTTTCTAGCTTTTCTTTTCATGTCATTTGGTGTTGTTTATTTTGAGGAAAGGTTCACCATGTGAGTCGTTTCTTCATTACTGCTGTTACAGAAATGTGATCAGTTTTCGGGGGAGTTATTTACTGCTAATTCTATAATTCGGCCAGTTCCGCTACTATGCAACTCCACTGGTTCAAATTCATCTCAGTCCAGTAAAGCTAGAAGTAGTGACTTCTGTTCTGAAGTATGGGATACATGTCAGAATGTATCTATTCGTAATTCCCCCTTCTCGCCTTCATTACAAGGTCAAGCCGGAGCACCAGTAAATTCCAATTTCACCAAATTGACTGAGTTCTGGCAGTCGAAAGCTGATTTCTGTAATGCCTTTGGTGGAACATCTATGGAAGGATCAGTGTGTTTTGATGGTGAACCTGTCACACTAAACAACACTGGAATGTCTAACCCTCCACATGGGCTGTGCCTTGAGAAAATTGGGAAAGGTTCTTACCTCAATATGGTTGCTCACCCTGATGGTTCCAACCGCGTGTTCTTCTCTGACCAACCAGGCAAGATTTGGTTGGCGACTATTCCAGAACAAGGATTAGGAGAAACAATAGAGCTTGATGAATCCAGTCCCTTTGTAGAGATCTGACTGATGAAGTTCACTATGATACTCAATTTGGATGATGGGTATGGCATTTCATCCAAACTTCGCAAAAAATGGCAGATTTTTTGCTTCATTCAACTGTGATAAAGTGAAGTGGCCAGCATGTGCTGGTAGATGTTCATGTAATTCGGATGTGAACTGTGATCCTTCTAAACTACGCGGTGATAATGGAGCCCAACCATGTCAGTATCAAACTGTTATAGTGGAGTATACTGCTAACGGCTCTGCATCTGACCCAGCCTCGGTATGAGTCCATATATCATATCAAATTTCAACCCAGTTTCTTCCTAATACAATTTTAATTCCAGGATTTCAACTGATTCTTTGATCTCTTTTCAGGCAAAAAGTGCCAATCCATCAGAAGTGAGAAGGATCTTTACCATGGGCCTCCCATTTACAGGTCATCATGGTGGACAAATACTCTTTGGACCAAAAGACGGGTATTTGTACTTTATGATGGGAGACGGTGGTGGTACAGGCGATCCCTACAAGTTTTCGCAGAACAAGAAATCATTGCTCGGAAAGATCATGAGACTCGATGTTGATAATATGCCAAGTGAGCATAGTGTTTCATTGTTTAGTTGTGTTGTTAATACTGTCTGCTGCCTATTTCATATTTTCCTTCCAGTAGAAGTTTAAAAGAATGGTCTATTCTCACTTTTCGGTTACTAAACATTCATTTCTCACTGATGCTTGTCTATCATATCCAGGTGCGGCAGAAATTGAGAAACTCGGTTTGTGGGGAAACTACTCTATCCCCGATGACAATCCTTTCAGTGAAGATAATGAATTGCAGCCTGAAATATGGGCTTTAGGATTAAGAAATCCTTGGCGCTGCAGTTTTGATTCAGATAGGCCTTCTTACTTCATGTGTGCTGATGTTGGACAGGTTTGTGCTTCAAAATAACCTTTGATCAACTGTTAATATGCTTACAAAATTCAACAACTCCATTTTTTTTTTCAACAGGATGTATATGAAGAAGTTGATATCATCACCAGAGGTGGAAATTATGGCTGGAGTCTTTACGAGGGACCTTATCGTTACTCGGCTCCAGCATCATCTGGAGGAACTATGCCTCTAAATTCTGGTAGCCTAATATTTCCAGTTTTGGGATACAATCACTCTGATGTTAACAAGAAAGAAGGATCAGCATCAATCACCGGAGGCTACTTCTATCGTTCCACGGCTGATCCATGCATGGCTGGAAGGTAGCTTAGCTTTTGTAACTTGACAAAACTTAAGGCTTTTCTTACAAGTTTACTGATGTGTCATTGGATTTGCAGGTACTTGTATGCAGATTTGTATGCTACTGCTATATGGGCAGGAACTGAAAGCCCCGAAAAGGCAGTGGAACTTTACCGCTAGCAAATTCCTTTCAGCTGTGCGCGCGACTCGCCTATACAATGCAAAGTCTTGCCCGGAAATGATCTTCCATCTCTCGGATACATTTACTCATTCGGAGAGGACAACCGGAAGGATACCTTTATCCTAACCAGCGAAGGCGTTTACCGAGTTGTTAGTCCTCGTCGTTGCAACTACACTTGCTCTAAGGACAATGTCACTGCTGCTGGTGCAAGTCCAAGCCCTGCTACTTCTCCCAGTGCATATGCAAAACGTTTGAGTGACCCTTTTAATAGTTTGGTTCTCATATGCTCTTGTATGTTGCTGCTTCTTCTTGGTCTTTTCTAATATCACATCATATCTTAATTTTAGATTATGAAATTATTGTACCATAAAATCAAAATTTCTTTTTCTTTCTTCTTCTCCTTGTATCAATGAAGACTGACAAAGAGAGAGATGTATTCATTTGCTTTTCACTATTTTGTAATTCGGTTTGGTTCTCTTTCTTTCTTTATATCACAAAAATTTAATTGACGTACGATAATATCATTTGCTATCTTTTATTCATCGAGATACTTAGAGATTTATGTTAAACATACCACCATTTTAATCATATTTCTCTACTCTACTATTCTCTTCAGTCGATGCTACATTCATTTTCATTCGAATTTTTTCATTTCTAACTTTGTCTCATCTAATTTACACACACATTTATCTAACTATTCTTATTTCAATTACTTCTTAACATCAATTATAACCAAAATGTACATTTAACTCATTTAAGTACTTTTTAATTATTAATAAGTAATATAAAGACTCTTTCCTTTTGGTATTATTATTATTAAAAAAACAATAAAAAGTTTATTAATGTTTTATTTTCATTATTTGTATACTTTCTTTAAATAGGTTAATCCAACTTACCCAAAAACAATCCATCTTTTAATAAAACTACCATGTTAACCACTAATTAACAAAAAAAAAAAAAACAATTACTAACCCAGGTTAAAATCCAAAAAGCTAAATATGGGTGGCAAAACGATCCATAAATCGAATTTGTATCGAATCATAAACAAATCGAATCAAAATATGATGGATTCGCCTAATATCATAATTCGTATTCAATTTGTTTATTAAACGAACCGAATACAAACATTCGTTTAGTCATGATATTATTCAATAATATAATTTACCATAATTTATTTACATTAATTATTCATAAATATATACATATGAAATATGTAATTAATATATGTACTAAAAATATCTCACCAAATATCGACAATATTAATTTTTATGGTAATTAGGCATAATTTATCGAATATTAATTGAAAAATAACAATAATTAGTAAAAAAAATAATAAAACGAATCTTAAACGAATAAACGAATCAATTAGTTTAAAATTCGAATTCGATTCGTTTAATAAACGAATTGAATTGAATTGACCTATTTATTAAACGAATCCATTTTTCCAAACTCATATTCGCTTTAAAGTAAATCGAATCGAACAAATAAACGAATCTCCCTAAAACTAAAGCAATGAATCAGTGAAATTACCAAAATATCCCCATCCTCTATCGGATTCGATATTATCCCGGACTCTTATAAATATTCCTTCTATAAGTTGAACACTGATCTCTTAAATGACATGCGAAGACTCAAACATTTGACCAATCACCTGGGGACCCTCCTTCCCAATTCCTGGTTCTGGCCGCTCCCCAGACGGTGATCGACGGCAAGCCTAATAATAAGAAGAAGGAGGAGGAGGAGCCGAGCCGCCGCCGCAGCAGCAATGCAGTGCTAATAGTAAGATTGTCATGGGTTGGTCGGTACCGTCCCCCGTCGCAGCTTCCATGGTGGAATCTCCGGGCTGTGTGGGAGTTTGCTTCCGTACTTAATTTCTTGCATGTGAGTGTTTTTTGTTTTGCAAAGTTTTGATCTTTTTAGTTAAGTGAATTGAAGTTCTTTTTTTTTTTTTTTTTTTTTTGGGTGTTGTTAGGTGTTTAGGTCGTTGTTGAATATAGCAGCTGAGTTTTCGCCGGAGGAGTTTGAGACGGCGTTGATTACTCCAAATGATACTTTGAGTGATATTCATATACCTATTTTGAAGGTTGGTGCTTTTAACTTTGTTTTAAAGTTTGTATTTTTAGTTTGTAATTGAAATTTAGGAGTATTGGTCGTCAGTTCAGTTCTTAGTGTGGCAATGCCTGCACTTTTTAGTTTTCTTTGCCGTTGTTTTGACTAAGGGTGCTTTTGGTGGAACATTAACGCTCCACCAAACGAGTAAGTTAACGCTAGCGTTAATGCTTTAGGTGGAGAGGAAGCAAATGTAGTTTTTGTGCTGCTTATGTTGATAGGTCGGATAGTATGTTTGTCAGATTTTAAGTGAGAGAAATGGTGAAGAACATCTGTAATGTACTTGGAATATGGCAAGAGGTTTTGTGATTTGAGAATATCTTGCAATGTGATGTGGGACTGTGATTATCATTTGGTGAAGCTTTGAATGCTATGTCTGGGATGAGACCCGGTGTATCATAGGAGAAAAAGGGGCCCAGCTTAAGTTACTGTGGGGAGTGCAGCTAAGGCTGAGTGGGAAAGAGAGAGAGAGAGAGAGCAGATGCAACAAAAGGCAAGCGACATTACAGAGGAGGGTATCTGAGTATGGAAGGAATGAACAAGCGAGACAGCAGAGGAGAAAAGGAATGAAGATATTGTCCTGATTTCATGATTCTAGGAATTCCCAAAATAAACAAATTTATGTTATTTCCTTACTAGTATAAATAAGAGAGAAACGTAGAATTCTCCGTACACGCATGTATGATACAAAGAATGGCCCGAGGCCTATTATTGAAATTTGAGTTTCATTACAATATCTGTTACAATTGGTTGCTGCATTTTCTGGTACAATTGACCTCTACTTTTACAAAAATCACCAAGCTATTCCACCCTGCTATTTTCATTTTTCTCTGATTGCCTTGTTGCCTTGAATCCTTGTTGTTACTTGCAAGTGGTTGTGATTGAGAAGCTGCAGGGCTGTGAATTCCTGAAAGTGGACAAGGAAGAACAGTGAGACAGGGAAGCAGTTCCATTAGTCTGTAACTAGTAATTTTCTCTCAAAGCAAAGATCCAAATATTGATGCTACTGATGCTTTTATATTTGCCATGGAGCTTAGGGTTCAATACAACTGTAAAATATATTTCTTTATTGCATTCATTGGCTACTACAACATGGATTGAACTCCGCAACATTGTAAAAAGTAATGAGGTTTGTTCATTTGTCTTTTTACTACACAAATGGTGCTATATCCATGAGTACATTTTGTATTCAAACTACAGGTTCCTCGTTTTTAAAATTATGCCTTCCATGGTATACTGGCATGTCCTACGGTTACGAATGCCTTGGAAATTTGAAAGAGAAGACATTATTTAATCCTTTTGTGCTACATAGGACAAAAATGAACAGAATTTAGATTATGAGCAACATATAAAGATTTCTTTAGAGTGGGCAAAAGAGTTTTGGGTTTCCTTCACCTTGAAGCACGTTTAGATTATTATAAGCAGACTTTTAATGAGAAAAAAATGATGAAAAACGATTTTCATGAAAATTGTCCATGGGGTTTGATGTCTGCCTTTGTTAGTAGCTATAAAATTTGCAAAACTACAAGTTGTTTCCACTTACTTTCTGTTTCTTTACACTGATCTGATATTGACTTCAGTGCTATTCTATGAGCTGCTTTGCCTTTGTATATTTTAGTCCCAGAGTGTTAGCATATTGATAATTCAAGTCCCCAAGGGGCGCAGACCAGCGGTACTTGTCTTCAAGGTCCCAGATTCAAGCCCTGTGTAGCACCCTTGTAAGAGCATGGGACAACACCGGTTTATCCACGCAACCATATGCATGACGTGGGGTTTCTCCGGTGTTCCAAAAAAAAAATTGATAATTCAAAATGACAGACTTGTTTAATTGTCTGACTTTTAGTAAGAATTGGTGTTTTGGTGCCACACGAACATAGCCACTGTTCTGGTCTTTCAGACCATTTTAAGCACTAATGAGGTATAGTTTGCTCTGGCATAATAGTGAGAAGCCTTAGGAGAGGATTATTGTCGAGGTGTTCTGTTTCAAAGTTTCTCCTATAGCTGCTAGGGCTCTTGCTCCCTGTCTCGTTTTACCTTCTGTCGGAAGGATGGACTTCTTGGTGGCCAAATCAGTTTTTGTGCTGATTGGATTTGAACCTGATGGTTGAGAATTTGGCCTAGAGAGTTTCCATCTCTGAAGAGATTAAAAGATAAACAAATGATGTTGGTGAAATTGAACTTTTAATATTTCTCATAGCTTGTTTAGTTGATAGACCTTGGGACTTGGGCTAATGCTAAAATCTTATTAATGTTTTCAAAAGATACAAGGCATGTTTAATTGGGATACTATGTGTTTTGTAATCAACATTTGCCATGATTTTGTAATGTTTTTTGACCAACATTGTTGGAAAACTCAATGTATCTTTATGGTCCTGTCACTTGCAAATTTAAGTGCTACTACTTATTTGTGTTTTCCTTGTTACAGGCAATCCCTCCTATTATACGAATGGCCCTCACATGTGATACCTGGGTTACTGTTTTATGCAGAAAATTAAGAGACTGGTGGCATTGGGTAACTTGATTATTGCAAGCTTTCCAACTGATGACAATAATGCTCCATACATAATAGTTCATTGCTAACATGGGCTAATAATCTTCTTGCTGGTTGCAGAAGGAGATCTTCCTATTGTTGCTTCGCAAGGAGATCTGTGTTGCTAATGTTGCATGTTCATGATAATGTTTTAGGACGGAGGTTGAAATATATAAAACCCTTGATCCTGGGGTTCGTGTTGTGATCTTGAAAGCACTTTGTGATATTCGTGTTGAGGTATTATTCTTCTTAGTAAAAATTGCCTTGTACTATGCAATTACGTAAATTTTTTTTTTTTTTGAAATCGTTGGAACCCCGCCGCCAAACCACCCTTTTCGGGCTTAAGCGGAGCAAGTAAAACCCCCAACTGTCTCAGACTCTTACAAGAAACGCACACCCTGGATTCGAACCCAGGACCTGAAGGTCAGATCCTGAGCCCTACACCACCAAGCCAGACCCCTTGGGGACGCAATTACGCACTTGCTGTTTGGAACATTATGATCTAACTCTTTTGTTCCCTCTACTGTGCCTTGAAACTTGCTATGCTGATTATACGGGACACTTAGTCGTGAGGAAGGCTTTATGCTGGGTTATTCTCTTGATTCAGTAATGGATATGGATGCAATGGCCTATTATTACATTCACGACAAATTATTGTATTTCTTTTCCTATTCTCTATCATTTTGCTTGTTCTTGAACCATTTTTCTTTTTCATTTTTTTCCCCAACAAAAAACCTTATGGTTCTAGCTTTTGAATAGATATGGCAATTAGTTGTTTTATTAGTATTCCTGTGTTTGTTAATGAATTTATTTTTTGAGGAACTGAAACTCGGTCATATTCTGCAGCAAGAAGATATCCAGAACTACATTGGCAATTCACTTAAACATGGTGTTCAACTTTGAGCATTTCGTAAAGAACAAGTTGGGGGCGATTCACATGGAATTAATTACTGGTAACCTAGTTAAGCTTTTCATCGAGGATCAATCAATAATTTTTGCAATTTCTAGTTTCAAATTGACTGGATAAAGTCTCATGTTATTAATAGAGATTTTATTATATTTGACAATGATGTATGGTATTAGCTATTTATGCTATTAACATGTTGATGCAGGTACGAAGCTGATCCGATCCGGTAGTAGGTCATCGGTTGTACAGGGAGATAAGAAAAGTTGAGGTGAAGAAAATGAAGGCCTAATGCTACATACCAGTGGGAAACAGTTGCAACTAATTTGGAAGAATTTCAAGATGTTTCTGTTCGTTTGTAGAATTCTGTCCGTGTGTAAAGTGGAATTTTTGGTTTTCTGTGTGTTGTGAGATCTAAAGAGTGTCAAATATTGTCAGTTACCAGATATTCAGAAAAGGATGTGAAAGGGTTTTTCTTTTTCCTTGTGTTTTTTTTATCTTATGCTATTTTAAATGTTTCGAACTATTGCTGCAGGAAAAGGTTTTCTCAAGTAAAAATAGAACCGTTGCTTCTCTGGGGAAGAAGTTAAAGAAAGACATTATTCCTGATAGACCCAGCCACCGGTTTGGTTCGATTCCGGAAACGGTTCCCGGTTTCACACTTATGGAATCGAAACCGAACTCTGTGGAATTGGGAATCGGAATCGGACCGGACTTCGGTTCCGAACTGGAACCGTGTCCGGGTCTACGTCCTGACATTGAGAAGGAACACAAGGTATGTAAAACTGCCTTCTCCCAAAATCTTATTTTACAGAATTGTGTTTTTAACTAGTGGAAAAAAGTGTTGCCTCATCTTTTCCCGTGCATTTTGTGGCATTTCTCAATCATATGTCGTCTCAGTTCTTTGGCTTCAGTAAATAATGCTAGTGTCATTTGATGTTTATATGTTCTAAGAGGAAAGAGAAGTTGCTGAAAAAGCAGCACAGACAAGCTCTACTCCTTGATAACTTCGATGGGTTTGGTCCCGGACGCTTCCTTCGTGACAGAATATCTGTCACTTATACTTTTGGTCAGAGCAATAAAAAATTTATCAGAACACTGAACACTTGTTTTTGGGTTTACATTCTATATATATAGCATTTTAGAAGGAAAAAATGTATCATTGTTAGGGTCGTTAAATGGGCTGAATTTTGAAAAGTCCAATCATATTATTTTTTATTTAAATTCTCATTAATTCAAAGTCTAATAAATTAAGTTTTTCAATATCTTGAAAAAATTAATAAATAACACTTGAATTTAGAGATTGACTTTTCGAAGTTTGTCATTGTACAATACTCTGTTGATTGATTTTCTCATTCTCTACTCTTATATCAGACGGAAACCACCATCGCCAAAGCCTAATCAAATAAGAGAAGTTGGTTCCAGATCTGAAGCTTCCATGAATGGGACATGGAGTGATTCTATGCATGCCCATGAACATGTCACTTTCAATATTTTTTTTTTGGAAACGTTGGAAATCCAGCCGCCAATTCATCCAACTCGGACTTAAGCGGAACAGGTAAAATCCCCGACTGTCCCAGACTCATACAAAAAACACACCATTGGATTCGAACTCAGGACCGGAAAATCAGATTATGAACCTACACCAAGCCAATTCCCTTGCGGACTGTCACTTTTAATATGTCGTCTCCTAATTCATTCGTTTATGATGAGTTTGATGAAGATCGTAAAACTGAATCACTGGACAAAAGGTAAGATAAGTTTCTGTTTGCTTTTTGTTGCCTTAGAGACTTGAAAATAAATTTACTCTGTTACATAAACATGTGTAGTAATTAGAGAGATGTCCCCAAAGGGCGTGGCTTGATGGTGTAGGCTTTAGGATCTCACTTTAAGATTTTGAGTTCGAATCCAGATAGTGCGTTTCTTGTAAGAGTCTGGGACAGTTGGGAGTTTTACATGTTCTGCCTAAGCCCGGAAAGGGTAGTTTGACGGCGGGGTTTCCAACGATTCAAAAAAAAAAGTATAGTAAGCGGAGAAGACAGAGGCCTCAACAATATTAAGTAAAAGACCGAAGCTTTTTTAGGTAATGAGGCAACTTTTGACACTGGTGATGACGATATTGTTGGAGAAGTTGTATATGATGAGGAATATAAGAGGAAACATAAACAAAGAGAGTTGTCCAGCAGCTCGGAAGGAGACGAGGAGGAAGAAAAAGAGTCTTTGAGTATCAGTGAAGACAATGATGAGCCTCAAAAGGTTAAGAAACTGCCAGGCCGTACTCGGAGGGAAACTAAATTGAGGTCAGTAGATGAGCTCCGGCCAGGTCTAAGACGGAGTAAAAGGGCCGCCAGAAACCACATTAATTACCGGAATATGAGTTGTCTGAATCAGATACAGAGTCGGCAAAGCCGAATAAGTCCAGACTAGAAAGCACAGACACCTTATTTTACCTTCCGTGTCCGTGTCCGAAACGTTTCGGACACCAATACTTGAAAGAAAGACACTTGAGGAAACGTGTCCTTAACGTTTCCAGTTAATTAATTTTTAAGAAATAGAAAAATGGTTTTGATTTTGATTTTGATTTTTTTTTTTATTTCTTTAAATCAATTATTTTATTTTTATATTCATACATGTATATTATAAATTTATTTCACATAGCTAATTTTATATATATATATATATATACACACTTATTTGATTTTATTTAACGTTTCTCTAACGTGTTCTTATCTTAATTTTTCAGAAAATGACATTTCTTGTATCCCGTATCTGTATCTGTGTCGGTATCCGTGCAATAGAAGTTGATCAACCTGTTGAAGGTTATGCAGGTAGCTAGATAACGCCGAGAGTAAGTCTACATTCAAAGAAACCAACAACTAATGGGGGAATCCATTGACAGGTAGCTTATCCCATTAATGTACAATAATCTATTAACCAATATTGTAACTGATGAATGTGGCTTTTAGATGTTCAAGCGCTGTATTATGTATTTCATGATCATGAGTATGATCTGTCTCATGCATTTTGGTAACCGAGGCTTGCTGGGGAAGGAGTTAAAGAATGACATGCTTCCTGACATTGAGAAGGAACATAAGGTATGTAATAAAACTGCCTTTTCCCAAAATCTTATTTTACAGAATAGTGTTTTTAACTAGTGGAAAAGAGTGTTGCCTCATCTTTTCCCGTGCATTTTGTGGCGTTTCTCAATCATTATTTCGTCTCAGTTCTTTGGCTTCAGTAAATAATGCTAGTGTCATTTGATGTTTATAAGTTCTCAAAGGAAAGAGAAATTGCTGAAAAAGCAGCACAGACAAGCTCTACTCCTTGATAACTTCCTGATTGTCGATGGGTTTGATCCCAGATTCTATATATATAGCATTTTAGAAGGGAGAAATGTATCATTGTTAGGGTCGTTAAATGGGCTGGATTTTGAAAAATCCAATTATATTTTAATTTTTTTTATTTAAATTCGCATTAATTCAAAGTGAACTAAATTAAGTTTTCCTATATCTTGAAAAACAATAACGAATATCACTTGAATTTAGAGATGTAATTTTCGAAATTTGATCCATTTGCCAACCTTAATCATTGTATTGTACAGTACTCTGTTGATTGATTTGATTTTCTCATTCTCTACTCTTATATCAGGCGGAAACCACCATCACCTTAGCCTAATCAAATAAGAGAAGTTGGTTCCAGATCTGAAGCTTCCATGAATGGGACATGGAGTGAGTCTATGCTTGCCCATGAACATGTCACTTCTTTCAATACATTTTTTTTTTGGGAAAATTTGAAATTCATCCGTCAAATCATCCAACTCGGACTTAAGCGAAACTGGTAAAACCTCTGACTATCCCAATCTTTTACAAGAAACACTTTCCTGGATTCCAACTCAGGACCTGAAGGCTGGATACTGAGTCCTATACCACCAAGTCACGCTACTTTGAGATTCACTTTCAATACGTTGTCTCCTAATTCACTCGTTTATGATGAATTTGATGAAGATCATAAAACTGAATCACTGGACAGAAGGTAAGATAAGTTTCTGTGTGCTTTTTGTTGCCTTATAAACTTGAAAATAAATTTACATAAACATGTGTAGTAATTGGAGAAGACAGAGGCCTCAACGATATTCAGTAAAAGACTTTGTTGAATCTGTTTCAGGTAATGAGGCAGCTTTTGACACTGGTGATGACGATATTGTTGGAGAAGTCGTATATGATGAGGAATATAAGAGGAAACATAAACAGAGAAAGCTGTCCAGCAGCTCGGAAGGAGACGAGGAGGAAGAAGATGAGTCCTTGAGTATCAGTGAAGACAGTGATGAGCTTTAAAAGGTTAAGAAACTGTCAAGCCGTACTCAGAGGGAAACTAAATCGAGGTCAGTAGATGAGCTCCGGCCAGGTCTAAGACGGAGTAAAAGGGCCGCCAGAAACCACATTAATTACCGAGTTGTCTGAATCAAACACAGAGTCAGCAAAACCGAATAAGTCCAGACTAGAAAGCACGGACACCTTATTTTACCTTTTGTGTCCGTGTCTGAAACGTTTCGGACACCAATACTTGAATGAAAGACACTTGGGGAAATGCGTCCTAACGTTTCCAGTTAATTAATTTTTTAAAAAATAGAAAATTGATTTTGATTTTTTTTTTTTTTTATATATTTCTTTAAATCCAATTATTTTATTTATATATATATATATATATAGATTTGATTTTATTTAACATTTCTCTAACGTGTTCGCATCCTAATTTTTCAGAAATTGACATTTCCCGTATCCCGTATCGGTATCCGTGTCAGTATCCATATAATAGAAGTTGATCAACCTGTTGAAGGTTATGCAGGGAGCTAGATAACGCCGAGAGCAAGTCTACATTCAAAGAAACCAACGACTAAAGGATGGGGGAATCCATTGACAGGTAGCTTATCCCATTAATGTACAATAATCTATTAACCAATATTGTAACTGATGAATGTGGCTTTTAGATGTTCAAGTCCTGTATTATGTATTTCATGATCATGAGTATGATCTGTCTCATGCATTTTGGTAACATATTGAGGTTAGAAATGTTATCTTTGTTCTAAAGGTAGTTGAATTCGGAGATAGTATTCCGTGCATAAGGTTCTCGCTATAACCAAAGTTTAGGAAATGTTTCGATATATACAGTCTTATCTTCTTTTTTTCACAAAGAGTTTGTTTTCGGGTTTTCGGAATTCGCGCTATGCACAACCTTCATAAAGATAGCTGAAATCATGATTCACAATATCTGTCTCCTTTTTAGAATTCATAAAATTCCTTACTTTTGCTGAAAGTAACAAGATCTTCAATAATCTCCTGCTTCTTCTCCTGCTCCAAAGCCATTGTTTCAAATGTTGCAGGATGTTCAAACACAATGTGACCAGGACTATTATTATTATAAAACTTCATCTGCCTATTTCTCACCATTATTTCTTTCCCTTCCCTCACAACATGCTCCAAATAAACTCTCAATTAAAGGTTTGTTTCATACGTTAAATGCAATCACTTGTAAAAAAATAAAATAAATAAAGACTCGACATCAGTAATAATCAATTAACTAAAACATTACTAACTCTTAATCATCAGTAAAATCATCAACAAGATCGTCAGCAGCGGCTTCATCATCTTATTTTAACTCTAGCCTATTTATTGTAACTTTGTAAGCCTTTCAAGATCTTATTGCTCAACTTTTTGATATTTATGTGTCCCCATTTTAGTAAAATTCATCCAATTTACTGCATAATTCTCGAGCTCTTAAAGACAATATATCTCCGCGCTTCTGTAACTTGATTGTTGCTGCATGTTTCGCCGAGATGCATCGTCTCTAAGAGCTCAAAAATTAAGCAGCAGATTGGATTTACTTTTCCAGAACAGTGACACACAAAAATATCAAAAAGTTGAGCAAAAAAAAAAAATAATCTTGAAAGTTAGCACAGTTACCAACTGTAGATAAAGCCTTCATCAAAGCTAGAGGTACTTGAGCTGCTAATGATTATGTAACCAACACCCAACAAAATGATTGAGACTAATTAGATCTTGACTTTCTGTTTTCTTTTATTCATTAAAACATAACGAAGAAGCTACGCTATAGTTTTGGATGTAAATGACATCCCATTTTCTTCTACTGCAGCTATCATTATTAGTGTAAATTACAAAAGTATGATTTGTATGAAAATGTTTAACCAAAAAAAAAAAAAAAAATTGAATAAGTAGAGCAAGAACTGAAGGGAGAGCCTAGATAGAACTGACCGAGAATATACATAAATGAGTAATGGCTGCGACTGCACGCAAAATTTGTTCATCTGGTTCTTCATGCTCGAGCTTGTAACCGAGCACCGCAACCATTTGTCATCTCATGTCGCAGCATCGAGCCTTTCCGAGCGTTTGCAATTTGTTCCACATGCAGATCATTTGCCTTGGAGACTGATAATGAGCCGTAAAATAACCTTCTATGCACCCAAACTGGCAAAACATCAGGTTGTTTATGTACTCTACAGGTTTCGTACCGTTGAACTGCTCCACCCACACTCCCATACTCACATCTTCCATCTTGAACAACTGCACAAATTCAAAATTAACTTTAACCAAAGATCAAGCAAAGCAACCACCATGACCTTCATCTGCACATAAATGTAGAGGTGGCCACGGTTCGGTTCTCTATTTTTTAAGGGAAAAAATAAAAAAAATTTGGTCCGGTTCCGGTTCGGAACCGGAACCGAACCTTAAGGTTACAGTTCCAAATTTTGTGGAACCGTAACCGAACCGTTTAGGGGTTCGGTTCGGTTCCGGTTTTCAAACGGTCAAACCGGAACCGTGGCCGGGTCTACACAAATGTACTCATTACTTACTCTTAATTTTTGGCTTTCAAAATCGGATACTATGGATAGTGCAATGTCGGATGACAAAATGTAGCCTGGGCCATTTGCATAGGGTGGATAATCTTCCTCTGGCCACTCCTGAAACCACCAGCAATTAAGGAAAAAAAGAGTGAGGAATCTCAAAACATCCAAATTGACTACCACACAGATAAAAAAAAAATGTTGCAAAAAGAACAAAGTAACATACAAAATTGAAAGTCACTTGAATTCTGCAGGAATGAAAGCCGAAAATTAATAAAATAACAAATTCGTAGAGTAATTGAGTTTGCACAACTGAAACAATTCTTCTTCACAGAAACCAAGTATTGCACATGAATTTGTTTAAAGAAATTCAGTTAAAATATATTGACATCTGACTGCAAGTAGGGTAGATTGAGAGAGAGAATATGCCAGCAGTATCGCAAAATTAGCACGAAATCATCCAAAATTATATTGCTTCAAATTGAAGATGCTGGTTGATGAGATAAAAACTAGCAAATCAGCATGTCCATCCATACCTCATATGTCACAGCCCATTTGCCATGGCGAAGGGGCTTATGGTAGTAGTTGATGTTCCCAATGTACAAGCTTTTTCCGGCAGGTACATTCTTCACTTCATCAATAACTGCATCTAATCTTACGAATGTGTCATCATCGCACTTCATTATACGCTTAGCAGACAGTGTGCGAGCCTGTAAAACGGACACAGTCATCCAATGTCATTTCCGGGATTAACACTCGTCATTCAAACTGTAGTAATAATAATTCAACTACTCACCCCGTATTCACAGATGGCAACTGTTTTCAACACAACGAGGTCATAGGTATCCATGTAAGGAACAACCACAATGTCACCGAAATATTCTGCTTCTTTCTTTAACTCCACATTCACTTGTTTCATTGCATGCTGTTCATTCAGAAATAGAGTAGTATTTAAGGACCTCCTACCTAGCGTTTACATGCTAACCAATAACCAATAATAATGCATTTAAAGAGCGTGTGCTTAGAAAAGGCGAAAAGGTTTTTTGATTACCAGTGCTACAAAGAATCGAACCACCACATTTGAAGATTGAACAAGCTTATGCTGCATCCAAGACTTCCTCACAGCCATCCGCTCAGCAAAATGGTTTCCTGCAGAGAGTATTCCAATAAAAAGTTCCACAGGCCCCACAGGAAGAGGTGGAGCCTGCCATCTGCTTTGCATCTCAAGATGTGTTTGAGTACCAGAACTAGGATGTGTTGTAGGCAAAGAAGCAGCAAATATGTCATGGACATCAATGTCCCCATCCAAAGCTAGGCCGGTGGCATCCTCAAGAGTAAATCCCTGATCACCATTATCAGACAAACTTATGAGCCATCAATAGTGATCAAGAGATGAAGCATTGTGATATACTACTTACAGGGTGATAAGGAAAGGATGTGACATGCTTCCCGTCAACATTAACATGATACCCCTCCAAACCCGCAAGAAGAGTCAGAACAAAAAGCCTGCCCTCCTCAAATGGGAAAGTTGATAACCAACTGGAGGTCACCATTTTTGTTTCAGGTCTGAGCCGCTTCTGCAGCCACCGTTTATTTTTAGTCTGCTCTGGGTGATTTTCATCATCACTGATCCATTTCTCACACTTCAACTTGCCATCAACTGCAGTCAGTCTAAAATAATAAGCCAATTTGGTAGTAAAGGTAAAATGAAAGGTAAAATTAAGAAAAACTAGCAAGAAACTGAAAACAAGGATTCTAAAATTAAAATTTATGAATGAATATGAGCAAGCAACTCCAAATTGGTTAAAACCTCTGCTTCAAGGGGAAAAAACCAAAAAAAATAAAAAAATCACGTTCGCTAAAAAAATGAGTAACATACACAAGCAGGCGACATCTTATAGAAAGTGTAAGTTACTATGAGTAAGATACACGAGCATGCCACATCTTAGAGAAGTGTAAGTTACACATATCTAATCCCTTCGATGCAAACTTTGAAGGGTTGATTTCAACATAAAATAAGAGACCACTATTAAATTTGCAACCAAATGTGGTTATATGTATCCATCAATAGAATACACAAACAAAACCTGAAAAGAAAAAAAAAACTACGAAACAATAATTAAGAGTTTCCTCCTCACCGAGAAAAATAAATTAAAACTTCAATTTCATATTAAATATACATGTATGGTCCAATATCCAGATTTTTGAGGAAGTAAAAACATACATGACATAAAAGAGAAGCAAGCCACCGATGTGCAGTAAAAGTTCTACGTACTAATCCACGAAAAATACACCCAACCAGAAAGCCACAATCAACAAAAATATCTATTATAACTCTTAACCATATTCATTTTTTTTGCTTTTTTTTGAAATCGTTAGAAACCCCACCGCCAAACCACCTCTTCCGGGCTTAAACGGAGCAAGTAAAACACCCGGCTATCACAGACTCTTACAAGAAACACACTCTTTGGATTCGAACCATCCTACACCACCAAACCACGACCGGCAACCATATTCATTCTTTTTATCACTAATCAAGCAATCACCCCGCTAACATCAATCCATTTTAACATTCAGTTACCCAAAGACCCCCCAACAAAATCAATCATATATCAAAATATCAAATATAACTTCTAAAAAGATACTAAACCTCAACAACAATCACTACTTACCAGTCTCCTCATCCACCCCAGACGGCGAGCCCTGGCACCGCAAGGCTGTCCCCCACTGCATCCTATAACAAGTGTTCTGCTCAATCACAGGCTTGCCACTGAAATCTCCTTTCAACCTTGGATTAAAATGCAAAATTCTCGGTGGCTCCTCCTCCCCTTCCACCATTTTCAACCCACGAAGCTCCATCATGAACTCTGAAACCATAGCTGCTTCCTGCCCATCCATAAGCCTTTTCTTCTCCTCATGTGCTGCCCTTGGAAACCCCACTATAGTTATATGTGATCCCAGTGTGAGCCCACATGGTAAAATCATCACATTTTTATTATTCAAAAACTCAGACCCAGATAAAATTATTGACTGAGGACAAGATTCTGATAAATTCTCTCTCTTTTCTGTATCAATATGAATGTTCCCTGATTCAAGTTCCTCCCATAACTTTCTCCCCACTTCAAAAGCCGTTTCAGCCACCTTGTGTAACTGAAAAACCCCAGATTCACTACTGGGTGTGAAAGTCTTAGCATCAAATGAAATATTTGAAAGCAGCTTGCTTTTGATACTTGACCCGGTGGGGGTGAGTTGAGTCTGAGTCGGTGAGCCCGAGTCAGTTGATGAAACCCATTGCTTCAAAGGACGAGATGGTGCTTTCAGTTGGGATTCTTCTCCAATTTTGAGTTGTTTATTACTATTATTATTATTATAAGGGACAGTAGTTACAGGTTCTTGGGAAATTGAACTGAACCCAGATGAGAAATCAAACGGAACTTGTAAACCAATCAAAAATATCCAATACAAAACACAAAATAAAATCAAAACTAGAATCCATCTTTGCCTGCTAAGCGACACAACCATTTCAAAGTTTCCTCTTCTTTTTCCTGATTTCGAAAGTTGATTCAGTTTTCTCATTTCAAAAAAAAAAAAAAAAAAAAAAAAAAAAAAAACACAGAGAGACAAAGATGGTGTTGTGTTTTGTATACGAATTGGATTAATGGGGTATCAAATAGTGATGAGAAGAGAGAGTTTGGTGATCAAAACTCAACACAAAACAAAAACGAAAGCTTGAGAAGTGAAGATGAAAGTACTAGACTAGTAGGTCCACAATATGAGGTTTAATTAAAATTCGTTTCTTTTTCTCTAACGGAATCATCTATTTAAATAAAATTATAATTTATTTTTTTGGATAATTAAATAAAATTATTGTTATTTATAATATATATATATGTATATATATATATTTTGGTATAAAAATTTGTACACAACTGAAAGACGGGTTGGTTTTAAGCTCTCGTTTCAAGTGAGATCTTGAGTTCGAAATCATAAAATGGATCGGTGAATATGGGTGTGAATAATAAGGTGAGACTCATTTTAATGATGGGATCGAGAATGTAGACCAACTTAAAATTCAATAAACCCCTAAAAATTAAGGGTGGTAAAACGAATCAACGAATCGAATTTGTATCGAATATTAAACAAATCGAATCAAAATGTGATGAATTCGTATTCGATTCGTTTATTAAACGAATCCTAATATCATGATTCGTATTCGATTCGTTTAATATCATAATTTACCATAATTGATTTGCATTAATTCTTCATAAAAATATACCTATAAAATATGTAATTAATATATTTATTAAAAATGCCTCACAAAATATTGAAAATATTTTTTTTCTATGATAATTAGCCATAATTTCTCGAATGTTAATTGAAAAATAACACTAACTATTAAAAGAAAATAATAAAACGAATCTTAAACAAATAAATGAATCAATGAACTTAAATTCGTATTCGATTCGTTTAATAAACAAATCGAATCGAATTGACTCATTTATTAAACGAATCCATTTTTTCAAACTCGTATTCGCTTTAAAGCGAATCGAATCGAACGAATAAACGAATCATGACCCAAATTACCACCCCTACTAAAAACGATAGATTAGGAATATGTCAAAAAAATCGTTGGTAGTCCATAAAGTCCTTGGTAATATTGAAATTTTTTTATACGTTATTGAATTCTAACGATTAATACTTATTAGTATATCTGTGACATAATATTATAAAAAAAAATTAGAATAAATAGGATTCCGAATTACCGATTCAATACATAATAAATTTGTAATTGATAAAACTTGATGATATGTCATTATATGAGAATTTGCAGGAAATAAAATCACGCAACTTATTTTACTCAACTTAAAAATTCATTTAAAATCAAGGGAAATATCATTTTTCGTAACTATTATTTATTACTAAAATTTTGATTTGTTATTTTTTCTCTTGTAATTTAAAAATTATTTATTTTTCCACATAATAAAATGAAAAAGTGTACAAATTATCCATTTAATTAAGGAAAAATTATCTGTTTCCTAACTCATGAAAATGAAAAAGTGAATACATTTGAAATTTCAGGTGAAAAAAAAAATAATTTCAAAATTTTCATGATAAATTATACTTACGTTCAAGTAGAAAATTTGATAATTTCCAAAGTAGAATTTATAAAACAATTTATGCCCGGTTAATATCATCAAGATCCATGATTTTTATGATTTTTTTCCTCAAATAATAAAATAGTTAATCAAAAATATCGTTGACTAATGACTCCTAGAGATATAAATTGGGTTAGGCTAGCACTATAAATTGCAAGTTGTGAAGAGAGGCTAACTACGTTCTTAATGAGTTGACATTTTTTATATATGAAAATGTAAATTAAATTGCTATGAATAATCTATTTAATTACATTTAATAAAAATATTAAAAATCATAAAACTTTGAAGTATATTATGGCACAATCTTATATAATAATATAGGACAATTTTTTAAAAATTAGGTTCGGTCAAACATGAAATAATAATACACCGTAATTTTTTTTACCGAGTTAGCATGACACAAAATAATTTACACTTAATATCTATAATAATGAATGGAATTCCCTTCACTATTGGATTGTATGATTTTATCAATTCAATGTATCAAATATCAATGGAAACTTTGTCCATTTCAAGAAGGTCAATGGACCTATTCGATATACATAAAAGAAAACCTAATCATTACATGATAAAATCTTAAGAAGTAGGGAGCCAGATGTTATTATCCTATTTCCGGCACATGTGAATAATAATAATAAAAGGACAAAGGACTCCCCATTGGAAAATTCGCCTCTTGTGTCAAGGGTTATGATATTTTCTAAGTATCTATGGAGACATGGTTTGAAAATTTATTCCTTATTTATCTATCGAAATACATCTCGAAAAATTATTCTCATATAGGAAAAATATGTCTTCAAATTTTTCATAATCTATGGAGAATATTAGAGTCACCAAAATTTTTACGGAGACTCAAATTCATGCCCCTCACCTAATGAGAGGAATATGAATTACCAAGCTCGTTCGCTAGGGGCATAATCGTAGTGTCCATTTGTGGCACCACCACTTTAAGTAAGAGGTACCTCTCACCATTTGTCACTTTTAGCTTTAATTTTGAGGGTACCTTCTTTGGATGAGAATTCAATGGCTCTTTTTTTCTTGAACGATGGAATATATTAATCATCATAAAGTGCTATATCAATTCAGCGATATCAACTCGAATATAATTCTTATATTAACTTAAGTTGAGTCTAGTTAAGACATCGCCTAACAATATAAAATCTGTGTACTACGAATTTTCTGTAACCATCATAAGAATCAGTTGACACCTACTAGAATATTGACGTACTAGAGGATTTATTTAATGTCCATAGAATGTTCAATTGAAGGGCTCTGATTTAAAGTAAACTTTTAATATATTAACAAATTTAAAAAAATTATTTACTTGGATATTAGTAATTTGAAATTTGAGGTATTAAATATAAAAAGAATAGGTATTGAACATAAATTTTATCTTTTACATTAAAGATAAAAAATTTGATATTGATTTGACATTGAAATAATCACATTTGAAAATTATAAATATTAAACTGAAATTTTAAACATAAAATATGAAAAACGGACAAAAAAAAAATGCGATGTATAATGAAAGATTTCTAAAAAAAATTTATAGATATACGGAATGAGTGGTTTGACGACGAGATTTCTAACGATTCCAAAAAATTAACAAAACAAAATAAAACAAAACAAACATGCAACCATGGAGGTTGGTTTGAAACTTAAAATTTAGTCTTTGTATCGGTACCAACTAATTGAGTTCAAAAGTGGTCATGTGGACAGTTGATATGAGGTTGGTTTGAAACTTAAAATTTAGTCCTAAATTAGGAACCCGAATCTAAAATTATTTTAAATGTATAATATAACTTAATATTTTTATCCTTTATTAGTAGAGTCTCATTTTAAGAATTCGCTTAGAGCCCTTCAAAATTTAGAGCAACTCAAGACCACTCCGAATTGATTTGGTAAACTCTTGTTTTGAAAAATAAAAGGGTCGATATTCGAACCGACTCACATGGATGAGGAGATTATTGGGTTATCATTAGGCTAAATTACTTCTTTAAAAACTCTAATTATTCTTGCATTTATTTCAAGCTAATTAGCTATTAGTTTAACTCAGATTATAATTAATCATATGGGTGTGCAGTGATTTCGGTTTGACCTGAAACCGCACGAAACCATAATAGTTTTTCGATTCCGGAATCGAAATCGGTTCTTCCAAATTTAAGGAATTGATTTTTTCAATTCGGTTCTGATTTTAGTGTAGTGGAGTAAGAACCGAATTTCGGTCCCAAATCTAAAATTAAATGTGTCTCTTAGGATTTGACCATGTGACCTCTTACTTCTTTGGGGATCACTACAAAATCAATATATTGCTGAACTATTTTACTTTATGTATGGATCATTCAAGTATTGGACAAGTATAAATATTGCAGTAAATGTATTATTACTTTAAGTTTGAGAAGTAGTAGTTACTTAATATCAATTATTGTATTTTTTTTTTTTACAATAAAACAAAGAACATATTAGACAAATGGAAAATATGATAGCTCGGAACCGGATCAAAATCGATAAATAAGATATTTAATTAGTTATGTTTCAATTCTAAATTATTAAGAATCGATAAACTGTTTTTACACGGTCCTAGTTAATCAAACCAAGTGTGTGTGTATATATATATATTAGTGTGTGCCCAAAACAAAGAACATATTAGACAAATGGAAAATATGATAGCTCAGAACCGGATCAAAATCGCTAAATAAGATATTTAATTAGTTATGTTTCAATTCTAAATTATTAAGAATCGATAAACTGATTTTACACGCTCCTAGTTAATCAAACCAAGTGTGTGTGTGTATATATTAGTGTGTGTCCGTACCTACGGTACGGTGTTACATAATTTATATAGAAATTAAGATTTTATTATTTAATTTGTTTATAATGAAATGATTATATTTTTTAATTTATTTGGTAGTTTTCATATTTCATTAATAAATGATTTTATTTTTTAATTTATTTGGTAGTTTTCATTTTCCATTTTTATAGAGATTCTATAATGAAATGACTATTTATCAGCCGTTAGATTATAATGAAATGATCTGGGCCGCCAAATAAGCCACATAAAGATAACATTTGGATACATTATCTCTCTTAATCTTAACCATACATTACACTCTCTTTCCTCACACACCATTGTCCTTTATAATATAAATATATATATATATATATATTATATATATATTTATTTATTTATTTATTTATTTATTTCAGGACAGGATAAAGAATCAAAAAATCTGCAGCAACAAAAGTCGGCATCCAACTGATTGTGATTTGCACAGTGAGGATGAGAGCAACACAAATAGAAGAAAAGTCTTGTGACTTCAAAGAAATCCACATGCCTTGGTAAAAAAAATTATATCTGATATATAAGATTCTCGTTATAAATAAAATATGAGGAAAAGTCTTTATATAGCAGTCTGTTAATTTACTTAGGGATTATTTCCTGAATTTAAACTTATAATCAAATGATTAGCAAGTAAACATTTTACATAGAAATTGTAAATTTAAGCGGGATAAGTGCATTATGACGAAAATATTAAGTTAGTGATAAGATATAGTAAGAGAGATGTCTTTAATGAGCGTGACTTGGTGGTGTATGGTTCAGGATCTGACATTCAGGTCATGTGATTGATCCATAAATTGTGTTTCTTATAAGAGTTTGGGACAGCCGGAGGTTTTACCTGCTCCGTTTAAATCCGAAAATGATAATTTGATTGTGAGATTTCTAACGATTTCAAAAAAAATAGTAAGAGAAATTATCAACATTGCCAAAGATCAATTGGTTGTGTCCATTAATAATTTTCAAAAGACTCGTTGAATATTGAAAAGTAACTTATCTTTCTTATATTAGTGTTATATAATTTTTATATCAACATGAGGTGTCCTAATGAAATGTTGTTTCTCCGAAAGTGGCCCCTGAATGTAAGAAGGAATTTTCATGTGTCTTTTACTTTCGGCCATTTGTTTTATATAATTAATTAATTAAGATTAATTAGAGTAAAATTGACTAATTTAAAATTAAAATTAAATTATTCGGGCGGCCTCATAAACTAGTTTCTTTTTAGATAGAATTTTAAAATATCTTTAGAATCCAGTTTTTTTTTTTTTAAATCGTTGGAAACCCCTCCGCCAAACTACCCATTCCGGACTTAAGCGGAGCAGGTAAAATTCTCGATTGTCCCAAGCTCTTATAAGAAACATACTCTCCGAATTCGAACCCAATATCTCAAAATGAGATCATGAACCCTACATCATCAAGTTACGCCCCTTCGAGGACCTTTAGAATCCAGATGGTGTCAATGATTCACTTATAATTTTATGTACACTAATATTAGTCGCCTTTTTTGAGTACTGTCTCACAATCGAATTTTTATCTTTTTATGTTAAAAATAACAAATTTAAAAAATAAGTTTCACATCTTTAAATTTATTATGTAATTTTTGGAGCACATAAAAAAAAAATTGGTGCTAAGGACAGGACCGGCCTTGAACATAGGCAGACACTCACCAGTCTATGAATCCCAATTTTTTTTATTATATCTTTTCAATAACTAATAGTTAAGGGTCTCAATTTTTTTTTTTTTTTTGTTATAATATATTATGTCATGGCCAAAAGCCTTTTTATATATATATATATATATATATATATATATATATATATATATATATATATACACATTAGTTTTTGCCCGTGCCTACGGCACGGTGTTACAGTATTTGGCCCGTGTCTACGGCACGGTGTTACATTATTTGCCCGTGTCTACGGCACGGTGTTACATTATTTGCCCGTGTCTACGGCACGGTGTTAAATGATTTTATTTTTTAATTAAATGATTTTATTTTAACTTTCTATTTTTTAATTTGAAAATTTTTGACTATTTCCATCAATCACTCTCTTTCCTCCAATTACCAATGAAATGATCTGGGCCGTCAATTAAGCCACATAAAGAGAACCGTTAGATACACTCTCTTTCCTCCAACACAATTCTCCTTTATTATATAGATATTATAAAACGCAATAATGTGTGAAAGAGAATGTAACGAATGATTATGATTAAAATATAATGGCGGATACTGAATCATTTCATTATAAAATCTCTCTCAAAATGGTAATTGTAGGTTATCAAACAAATCAAATAATAAAATCATTTCATTATAGAAACTCTCAAAAAATTACCAAATAAATCAAATATCAGAATCATTTCATTATAAAATCTCTCTGAAAATGACAATAATAGATCATACGATAAAGTAACTATATTTCTGTCGGTTTTATCTGTCTCTAATTCTGTGAAGTTTGATACAGAATTTTGATTAGCTTGTTGCCATATGTTCAATGATCTTTCCATTTTTAGAACAAAATACTATAATTAATTAAAAATAATAATTATAATAGTTGATACAATTATTTTTTTTAGTCTAGCTCTTTATATGAAGATTATGCATATATTTTATGGTTCTGAAAATGCTTTCCACACTTGTCATTTGTCATTAACATTCACTACTACAAGGTTTTTTTTTAATGGAAAATTTTAGACCCTTTCTTTTATCTTTTATCTTTTAAGGAGGGATATCTCATTTTAATAAAAATAAGTATAAAGTGTTTAAAAGACATAACAAAAACACAAATTCTAATATATTATATGATAAAATAGGGATATTAATTGCATTTTAATTAATTGTGGCCAATGGATTAAATTTATTCTGTTATCAGGCACACTCTTATCATGCACTAATAATAAAAAAAAAATAAGGAATTCAAAAAAAAAAATTAACTAATTTTAAAGTTGAGGGTTACTCAAAATTTATATTTTAAGTTCATTTATTTATCTAAGTTAATATGAGATATTTTCTTCAACACTCTCTTTCACTCACATGCCGGTCTTTTACCTGTCACGTGGGCAGATAAGTGTGGACCCACTCGTACATGAGTGATGAGTCTAACTCTAATATCATATTGAAACCCATAAATCTAATTTAATCCCAAAAGTTAACTTAAGAGTCGACGGTTGTTCAATACTTATATTTTAAGTTCGTTCATTCATTTCAGCCGATGTGAGATATTTTTCTCAGTACTCATCTTCACGTGCATGTCGGTCTTTTGTCTGTTCTGTAACACGCGGGTAGGTAATTGTGGGTTCACTCGTATACAAGTCTCTTATACCGTGTTGAAATTCATAAACGTAAGTCAATATAAAAACTAGCTAGTGTTGGAATTGAGGGTTGTCCAAAACTTATATTTTAAGTTCATTTATTTATTTATCTCAATTAACGACTCGACGTATGATATTTTCCTCAACAGGATCTCGCAAATTATCTAAAATGTACGTAGGATCCATCATCGGAAGCTATATACTATTTGAGCATGTGTTTCATGTGTGTTGTTGTGATGAATTTTCAACAAAAGGATTATTAAATGAGTGACCCTATAAATGTACCTTGCCCATGAAGTCAAGCAACAAATAATCATTTTACTTTACCATCTTATTCTTATATCGCATTGATGTGCGTGATCTTTAACACAACTAATAATATTCGGTTTCATGATTTTGCAAATTTAAGACTTAACCATTTTGATTTTTTTTCTTTTTGGGTTATGATTCAACCCCATATGTCAGCATCCCAATATCTTCTTCTTCTTCTCTTCTTCTTCTTCTCTTCTTTTTCTTTTTTTTTTTTTTCTTTTTTTTTTTTTTTTTAAGCATGAGTGATTCACACAAGAAGATGAAATGATTATTAGGCTTCATGCATCCATTGGTAACGAGTAATGATAGGCAAAAAATTTATGTAGGATGGGGCGAGCGGGGACTTGATATGTTAAGAGCGGGTAAGATGATAATTTTCTATACTCATTAGTTGGATGAGTCGGGTACAGATATTGACATCCTTGTTCAAATAGAGATAAAATCTCAATATGAACGGGGAACCATATGTGAGCCCATGATGGTTAATGACGGATAAAATAACACTTTTTACACCTGTTGATTGAACGGGATAGATACAGATATTGACATTCATGTATCATACACAATCTATTACTATCCCCGTATCATATCCGACCCCGTTTCCATCCCCAGTAACATGACCGTTGTGTGTATCAACTATGAGACATAGGGGTGAGCAAAATCGGTTTCGGTTCCGGTTCCGCATGGAACCGGAACCTACACGGAAAAATTCGGTTCCGCACTAAGTGGAACCGGAACCTACCCAATTAAACAGGGTACCCTATTATTCGGTTCCAATCCGGTTCCGGTTCCGGTTCCGAATTACCCTATTTTAAAATATTTTAATGAAAACTGCATTCTAATACGAGTCCGTAGCAAAAAACGGAGACCAATTCTTGATTACATATCCTGAAAAGCGACCCAAGTTTGGCCTTTGTGTTTGAGCATCTTAAATACTAAGACCTCCACACTGCGAGAAAACTGCTTTCAGTGATTTCTTCAACTTTGTGATTTTGATTTTCTCGTTGAGATTCCTGATGTATATGGTCATGTTTCCAGGAATTTCATTGCCTTGCTGTCCCTCATGCTCCATCTCATTGATTCTAGTTTCTTATAAGATGACAACTTACTTGATCAATTTAATTGATAAACAAATGGAGCCGAATTGTAATTAAAGAGTTAAAAGAAACAATTGTTTCAAAATGCAAATTTAATTGAATTGAAGTAATGGCCAGTAATCTTATCAAAAAACAAATTCAATCAAGGCATCGGAAACTGTAATACTACAAAACGTAGGAATAAGGGAAGCAAAAAAAATAATAAAAAAAAAACTTGCTAATGTTCAACAAAATGCCCAGCTGCCAGCAGAGTCTATTCATTTCTCAGTATGCTGTTTATCGCCAGCCCCGTCAACATTTTCCATCGGAGGCAATGTCTGCATGCAAAAGAATAAAGCCTCATTAAATCTTTTTATCAAACATTTTATATGCAATCAAGAATTGGGGCATCAAACTCCCGAGTCCATGGTTCCAGTTATTATCTGCTCTTTCAGTTGCTTCAGCAAACCGGTTCCATGGTCCGGTTCCGGTTCCGATCATTTTGGAACCGGAACCTACCCGGATAAAATCGGTTCCTTCATTTTTGGAACCAGAACCTACCCGATTACAATCGATTCCGGTTTCAAACCAGGAAAATCGGTCCGGTTCCAACCGGTTCCGGGTAGACCCGGAACCGTTGCTCACCCCTAATGAGACATACAAATTTCTAAGCGGTCCCAACTGTTTTAGCTGCATGCTGGTTTTGTTCACAGTGGTGCAAAAACATAGTATCAAATCTTACTGAAAGTATAAGTTAGCTTATAAATTGTGGAACAAACATTAGAGTATAAGGTAGCGTAGAAAAATAATCTCATATTTATTTCGTTCAATTTTGCGATAGTGTAATCTAGCGTGAATGCTAATATTAATTATGTGTTTGAAGTAGTATTTAAACACAAGTGTACACTCACTTATAAACTCACCAAAGTCCACACCAAACAGTGTATTACTCTCAAATCTTAGCGTATACGCTAACTTATAAACTCACAAAACTTCACACCAAACTGTGTCTTACTTGATGAACACTAAAAAATCCACATTTATTAAAAGAAAAATTAATCATTTTACACTTGTAGTTTCGTGTATATTTTTATTGTGAAATAACAATTAAACAATTAAATTTATATTTTATATTTTTTTTATTTATCGTGTCGGTAAAATACTGCTTTGGAAGCTTAACAAGAAAAATAAATATGAGATCTGAATTCCAAGACCCATGAAATAAAAAAAAATGTGCTAACTAAATTCAAATCGGACTTGGAAAATATTCACTGTGTTTAGATTGACAACAAAATGAGATTATACTGTATTTAGCTACACATATATTGTATTATCATTATTATATTAATAATTATTATTATTTTTATATATAATATTTTGGAGGTCCCACTGAAATTATATATATATAGTCATCCATCAAAACACTTTTCGATGAATGACAATAATTTGCATTTTTTGCAAATTGTTTGCATTTGCAAATGCATTGCATTTGCAGCTCTCCTCCACTCTGGGTGCATTATTTCATTTTCCCTTATCTGAGGATTTGGGGTAAGTATCATTGTGGGAACACAGGAATCTGGGGCGACGCATGCTGTCCCGGGCTCGCGGCCCGGTCGGGAGTACGGAGTAGCCACGGGGGACTAAACCGGAGAATAATGGAGTCGCCACCCGGTGTGAACCGGGAAAATGAGATTTAAGGCCGCACTCACCCCTCGCAAGGGAAGACCTCAAACCGTTGGATTCGGAATGGTCCCTTACTTATGCCATTTGTAATGAAAGGATTTACATAATAATTTAATCAGGCTTAAGTAACACTTATTCCTAAGAATATCATGCTTCTATACTCATGGGTACAAAATAACACTCATACATACATTTCATATATATCTCATATCTAATAACACATGCCTAAAAATACTTCAAAGTAACAATGAACATACAACTTCATTCAGCATATCATATTCATGAAAACACAAGCATACATAATATCCGCACAAGCATACTTGTGAGCACTTTTCCAAGTGATACGTGGAATTGTATCCCAAGTATAGACCGCATTACCGTCCATTCGGAATCGGCTACGGAATTTATGTTTGGGTTTCCATCCGATATATCACAAGAAATAGTACTCCAAAGTCATCATGGCATAGGCATATGAATCGTAATGCGTTAAATCAAGACTAAGGCAAACGACGCAACTAATGGAATAAACATGCTTTTCATTATTATGTGCACAAAGATAAGAATGACTATGTGTGGTTCCATAAAAAATCACCTAAGAAACAATTATACGTGGCATGTGATGAATATGTCTCAGTTCAGTGTGTTCGGGTTCGTGTAGCGTTCGTAAACGCGTTCGAACGGAAATGAAACAGAATGCTCACGTTCATATGGCGTTTGTTAACGCGTTCGAACGGAAATGAAACAGAATGCTCGCGTTCGTATGGCGTTTGTTAACGCGTTCGAACAGAAATGAAACAGAATGCTCACGTTCGTATGGCGTTTGTTAACGCGTTCGAACGGAAGTGAAACAGAATGCTCACGTTCGTATGGCGTTCGTGAACGCGTTCGAACGGAAATGAGACCTGATGCATGATAAGGCAAAATGTATGCGCGTTCGAGTTGCGTTCGTAAACGCGTTCGAACGGGAACAGACCTGATGCATGAAATGGGATGTAATACATAAACAATAAAATAAAGGGGCGCGGTAAAGTACTGCCGTAAAGGTGGCCTTTTGGGGCTCTTGGTCTCTCAAAGAGAGGACCTTTAGACCAATATACTAAGCCCATGCGCGTCACATCACACATACAAAAATAGAGCCAATCATATCAAAACCAAGTATGCCCGATTGAACACATCTTACATCCAATCCGAACACACATCAACCGGCGCGGCAAAGCATCGTGGTAAAGGGTTTTAACCCCTCCCCATAAGGGATCTTTCATTCCACTTACTAAACCCATGCGCTTGATTGAACCATGCATAAAAAGATAAAGTCAATAATATCAAACTAAGTATGCCCGATTGAACGTATCTTGCATCCAACCGAACACACATCAACCGGCGCGGCGAAGTAGTGTCATAAAGGTGGCCTTTTCGGCTCTTCGTCTCTCAAATAGAGGACCTTTGAACTAACTCACTAAGCCCATGCGCTTGATTGAATCATGCATAAATAAATAACATACATAATTCAAGTGACGAAAAATAAACAAACCAAAGCAACACAAGGCAGAAGATAGTGCCGTTTACTCAAGCGGTACGTGGAGTTGTGTCCCGAGTACAGATCATATTACCGTCCATTCGGAATCGGCTATGAAATTTATGTCCGGGTTTCCATCCGATATACCGCGAGAGTTAACACATTTCTCATTCATCCCATACCCACAACACACATCATACATAAACAGGATTCAACGAATAAGTAAAATATAATCAAAATAAATAACAGAAATCACGTAGAGATGTGTGTGAAAAGTACCCTCATGTCTAACCTTTTAAGTCGTCTCTCGGACTCGCGTTTCACGAAGATCGGAAGGGGTAAAGCTCCGCAACTTTTCTGGTTCAGCGTCCTAGCTCACTGCTTTGCTGTTTTGCTTGCGGTTCGAACTCCGTTCTGCTCCTGTTCGGCCTCTGTCTTGCTGCTCACTGCTCGGGCCACCTGTTTTAACGTTTTCAATGAACTGTTCCAAGTTTGTGTGGGTTCTTAGTGCAGTTGTGTGTGATTATTTTTAAGATTATCTATGCAGTTTTTATGTTACTGTTTTTAAGGATTTGGGCTGCTGTTTTAAGGTAATTCAGGGGCTGTTTTTGAGTGTTTGTTAGGGGGTGTTTTAGTGGTTGTAAGGGCTGTATGGGGGGATGTGTTCTCGGTGCAGGAGGGGAGTGTTTTGATTTGGCTAAGGAGGGTTATTGTTTGTGGTGGTCTCGGTTATGGTGGAGGATTGAGGCTTTTGTTGTCTCGGCTATGGAGGAGGTGGTTAGGGCTCTTTGTTCTCTTTTTTGTGTGTATGTGAAGTGTCTTGGGCGTGTATTAGAGAGAGTTGGGCCTGAATTCTATGTGTCAAGGAGAGGATGGCTTTGGTTAGGGGTTGTTTATATAGAAGAGAGCTAGGGTTTGCCCTTGTCTCACAAGGAAGAGATCTAGTTTCCAAATTATGAGTCCTAAGAATGATATACAAAAGATTGAGGGGGGACAAAATATTTTAAATTAGGAAGTCAACTATTTTAAATTGGTAGATGTCTTATTAGATTAGAAAGTCAAATATTTGATTGGTTTTAATTGGTTAGGATTGATTTTAATTAGGCATATCTTCTTTTTAGTTTTAGTATATAATATATTCAAATTATTTAAATTAGGCATGATTTTAGTTTAAGTTTGGTAAATGTTTTAAATATTTTATTTAATGTTTAATGATTAAATTAATATTTATTTATTTAATTTGGGATGTGTTTTATGGGCTTTGGGGAGCTAAATGGGCTGGGGTGTGAGGCTAGCAGCAAAACTAGAATTACCGACACCGTTCGAACGTTTCCTCGAACGCGACACGAACGCTCGCAATCTGTTTACCGTTCGAACGAAGTAACGAACGCAGTACTAACGAAGATAGTGAGCTTGTTTATTCTGAATTTCCCCTTCCGATATCTGTTTCCCGCGGCTTTCGTGACTCAAAAGGTAGTGCCTCCAAATGAGACTCATCATCGGGTTTCACATGCAAAAATGCAATGCCTACAATCATGTTTGTTTTATTTTATTTTTTTCTTTTGTAATTTCTTTTTCTTTGATTAATAAAATTATTCGTGTTTTTATTATATTTTTTTTTGCTAATGTGCACCATGTCAGGTAAAGGGTGAAGCTATTCAGAACAAATATATTATTTTTATTTTTATTATATTTTATTAATTGTGATAATTTCCTAAATAAAATTCACATTCTTTCCAGTTTATTGAGGACTCTTGACTAGCTGTAGACAATCACCGATTGACACAAATAATATTTGAATCCCATAAATGAGAGAGAGTGAACTACTAAAGTTCTGAATTAGTTATAGACAATGCGGTTCTACATGTTTTGACATATTTAGTAAGGGTGGCAAAAAAGCCCGTGTCCGGCCCGGGGTGAGAAAAGCCAGGATCGGGCTTCAAAATGAGGTCCCGGTGACCAAAAAAGCCCAATCAGTAAAAATACAACACAAAAAGGAAATCCAGAATCAGCCTCTGTTACTCAGCCCATGATATGATGCTTCAGACCCTGATGAGTTGATTCAGACCCTGATTAGCAGAGCCGACCCTGATGAGCAGAGCGGACCCTGATGGGCAGAGCAGACCCTGATGAGCGGACCCACACGAGCAGACCCTGACGAGTAGAGTCAGACCCTGGTGAGCAGACCCTGACGAGTAGAGTCAGGCCCTGGTGAGCAAACCCTGAAGAGCGGACCCTGATGAGCGGACCCTGACGAGCGGAGTTAGACCATGGTGAGCGAACCCTGAAGAGCAAGGTGCTTCAGACCTTGAAATATGCCCCTGACGATCCAGTAACCAAGTCAGACCCGATCAACCAAACGTAGTAAGACCGAAAGCTTCAGTATTCCGAGGCTTGTTGATGTGACAACAATCTCATTAAAATAAATTTGCCCCCTACCGAAGGTGCAGTAGAACGTGAGACGTTTGTTTCCCAAGATGCAACGGAAACAAACAAGTATGGGCACCACCAAACTTGTTTTCAACGAACCACAAAGTGTTTGAACTCTCTAAACAAAAAAGACAAAGAAAATGGAAGAATTTGTCTTTCTTTTTGAAAATTGTCTCTTGTTAAAACGAAAACAATCACTGTCTTTTATAGAAGAAAAATAAATATGCCAATTAAATCATATTAGTGGGAGGCCTTTCATTTGTAGTAACCACCAAGTTAATTAATAGAATTAATTTAACTGTTATGGAACTTGCAAAAATTGGCTGGGCCGGGCCCGCACAATTTGGTCTGGCATTCGTGTACGCAGGACGCGCGGGTGCACACGAGTCAGACCTGATCGGATTTTGATTTGCACCACATGCGCGCGCACGTAGAGAGAGCCTCTATCCTTATAACACTTACCCATCTACGTATGGGTAATCATATATAAGCACATTTTTCCTTTATTAGCTTTCCCATGTGGGACAAGCCAATTTCTCTTTATTTTCCAACACTAATGGGTGAACTTTGAGCAACAATTTCTCATTCACCCAAGCACCATTTTAAGCATATGAATATACCATTCCGAACTACTCACGGATGAGTATCTGAATCACTCAAAAAACATCCACTAACACGAAGTGGACCATGCTTAAAATTGTACCACAAAATGCTTACTTGTGAGCATTTTCCAACAATCCCCCACATGAATGAAATTGGCGAAAAAACGTCAAATAAAATTATTTTATAAAAATATTTATTTTGACCTTAAAGAGTTCAACGGTTCAACACATGCATAGGATAGGTAGGCCTCAGCCTTTGAACATTCCATTGTGAAAATATATCTCATTTACTGGCTGACAGTGGACACGATGTCATTGAACTGTACTGCCGTTCATGTAAATGGAAACATATATCACATAGATATTTTACCTAACACATCTGAGTTCTTATTATTATGTTCATTTTGGCCATGAACATCTACCTGGTTCTTCAAGAGTTTCTAAGAATTGAGCCTCGTACAATTCCCTTTGAAGCGGCCCCACTTCTCTCTCACATAGGTGATTTCTTATTTAAGAGTATCTCATAATACTCTGTTCGGATTCCCGACGCATAAGAATCATTAAAAGCCTTTGCTTAACCTCTATTCATACGAGCATCATTATTTCATTTCACCATAGGAATGGACTAGAGGGTAACCCCCACAGTGAACCAATTATGTCTTTTACGAGTATGTTGTCTCATTGAACCTAGATCTTGGGATCTCCAGTCAACAAGGTTGGGTTTTCCTTCGTAATAAACATTTATCTAATGGGTTTTAGTCTCATTCCCCTCGATGATTTCACAACTAATTCTCTGTTTACCCTTTGGTTAGCGGATCCGCAATGTTATCTTTTGACTTTACATAGTCAATCGAAATAACTTCAGTAGAGAGTAATTGTGTAACGGTATTGTGTGTACGAAAAATATGTCTAGACTTACCATTATACATATTGTTATGTACCCTTCCAATTGCAGATTGACTATCGCAATGAATGCAAATTGCTGGCACTGGCTTAGGCCAACTTGGAATATCCTCTAGAAAATTTGCAGTCATTCTGCTTCTTCAGCACACTTATCTAATGCAATGAATTCTGATTCCATTGTAGATCTGACTATCACAGTCTGTTTGGAGGATTTCCATGATATAGCTGCACATGCTAGTGTAAACGCATAGCCACTGGTTGAATTTGAGTCTTTCATATCAGATATCCAGTTTGCATCACTGTATCCTTCGATTATGGCTGGATATCTATGATAGTGTAACCCATAATTACGAGTAAAACGTAAATACCTGAGTATTCTTATTATTGCTTTCCAGTGATCAACCCCTGGATTACTCGTATATCTGCTGAGCTTGTTAACTGTACATGCTATATCAGGCCTTGTACAACTCGATAAATACATCAGACTCCCGATCACTCTAGAGTATTCTACTTGAGATATACCCTATCCCCTATTCTTTGATAGATGTAGACTCACATCTAAATGAGTTCTAGCCACAACAGAATCATCATTGTTGAATTTACCAAGAATTTTATCCACATAGTGCGACTGATCAAGAATAAGTCCATCTGGACTTCTCGAGATCTTTATTCCCAGAATGACATCTGCTAGACCCATGTCTTTCATGTCAAACTTAGATTTCAACATATTCTTGGTAGATTTCACCATTTTAACATTACTCCCGACAATCAATATGTCATCAACGTAGAGACATAAAATGACATAGCCAACTTATGTCTCTCTGACATAGATACATTTATCACATTCATTGATTTTGAAATCATTTGCCAACATGGTGTCGTCAAACTTGTTATGCCACTGTTTCGGAGCTTGTTTCAATCCATACAAGGATTTTACTAGCTTGCAGACTTTCTTTTCTTCTCCTGAAGCTATAAAGCCTTCAGGTTGTTCCATGTAGATTTCTTCATCTAAATCTCCATTCAGAAAGGCTGTTTTCATATTCATCTGATGTACCTCAAGATTACGCAAAGATGCAATCGCTAGTATCATCCTTATGGAATTTATTCCCGTTACAGGAGAATAAGTATCAAAGTAATCAAGACCTTCACGTTGTCTGTAACCTTTAATTACAAGTCTTGCTTTGTACTTGTCAATTGATCCATCTGCCTTCATTTTCTTTTTGAAAATCCACTTAGACTCTAAAGGTTTACATCATGTAGGAAGATCCACTAGCTCCCAGGTGTGATTTTGTAAGATGGATTCAATTTCACTATTGATGGCATATTTCCATAAAGCACCATCAGCTGACCTTACAGCTTCGTTATAGCTTTGAGGATCATTTTCTAGCAAAAATGTCAGAAAATCTGGACCAAATGATTTTACTGTTTTAGCTCTTTTGCTACGTCTTGGTTCAAGTTCAACATCTTGTTTATCCTCTGGATATATTTATGTGTTCTTGGTCCTGACTATCTTCAATGATAGCCTCATGTGCCCGTTTGTGCACATTTGAATTCGAATTAGTTTTACAAGGAAAAACGTATTCGAAAAATGATGCATTCTCGCCTCGACTCATTATCGTATTTTTGTGAATATCTGGTATATCAGGCTCATGCACAAGAAATCGATAAGCATTACTGTTATGTGCATATCCTATGAAAATACAATCAACAGTTTTTGGTCCTATCTTCACCTTCTTAAGTGGAGGAATGATTACTTTGGCAAGACACCCCCACACTCGTAGAAATTTATAGGAAGGTACTCTTCATTTCCACATTTCATACGGAGTTTTCACTGCTTCTTTCCGTGGTACCTTATTTAAAAGGTAATTAGCTGATAAAACAACTTTCCCCCACATATTCTGAGGTAAGCTAGAGCTGATTAACATAGCGTTCATCATCTCTTTCAAGGTACGATTTTTCCGTTCTGCAATCCCATTGGATTGAGGTGAATAAGGAGCTGTGGTTTGGTGTATGATTCCATTTTGTTCACAGAGTGATTCAAAAGGAAAAACATATTCACCACCACGATCACTTCTTAACTCCTTAATTCTTTTATTCAGTTGGTTCTCAACTTCATTCTTATGGAGAACAAATTTCTCTATACCTTCGTCATTGCTTTTCATCAAATACACATAGTAAAATCTTGTGCAATCATCAATAAAGGTAATAAAATATTTATTACCGCCTCTCGATTGTATTGAATTAAAATCACATACATCGGTATGAATTAGATCAAGTGGTTCAGAGTTTCTTTCAATACTATGAAATGATGATCTAGTTAGTTTTGTCTTAACACAAGTATTACACTTATGTTTGTTATCAATTTTAAAATTGGGAATGTTATTCATGTTAATTAATTTCCGCAATGAATTAAAATTAACGTGTCATAATCTACCATGCCATAGATTAGAGTACTCAACAATATAAGCAGAAGAACTAGCTTTATTGATATTCTTGGGTTTAACAACCATTACATTGAGCTTAAAGAGCCCATCAGTTACATACCATTTTCCCACATACATCCCATTTTTAGTCAAAACTACTTTATCAGACTCGACCACCATCCGGAATCCGTGCTTGTTCAGAAGTGATCCAGACACAAGATTCTTCTGTATTTCTGGTACATACAGAACGTTGTTCAAGGTCAACTCTTTCCCAGAGGTCATCTTCAGAATGACCTTTCTTGACCTTCAATCTCAGATGTTGCTGAATTTCCCATGTATATTTCCCCATTACCAGCAGGCTCAAATGAAGAAAACATGCTCTTGTCCGAGCACACATGTCGAGTGGCACCAGTGTCAATCCACCACTCTCTTGGGTTAGAACCCACCAGATTCACCTCAGAAACCACAGCATAAAGGTTAATGTCTGAAACATCTTGAGTCATGTGTTCCATCACATTAGCCTCTTGGTTCTTTTTCTTCTTCGACAGTCTGCACTCATAAGACTTATGACCCATTTTGTCACAATTGAATCATCTTCCTTGAAATTTGGATTTCTTGGAAACTCCTCATTTGGGGCCCATATTTGACCATTTGTTCTTGAGGTTCTTGTTCTTATGGTCATGTTCAACAACATTTGCTTGGCTTCATGAGTTATCCTCTCTTATCAGATACTCTGTTATCTTCCTCAATTCTAAGCTTAAGAACCAAGTCTTCAATGCTCATTTCTTTTCGCTTATTTTAGATAGTTCTTGAAATCTTTCCAATCAGGTGGTAGTTTCTCAATTATCGAGGCTACTTGGAAGGTTCACTTAAAACCATCCCCTCAGCATGAATTTCTGCTAGAATAATCTACAGTTCTTATACTTAGCTTAACACAGTTTTGGAGTCAACCATTTTAAAATCTAGGAAGCGGTATACGACAAATTTCTTAGTACCGGCATCCTCAGTTTTATATTTTCGATCTAAGGATTCCCAAAGCTCCTTAGCTGTTTTCATTCCGGCGTACATAATGTACAAGGAATCACTAAGCCCATTCAGCACATAATTCTGACATAGGAATTCAGAATGTTTCCAAGCATCGATGACACTGATCACTTGAATATCAATCTCACCCTCTTTGGGTACATGAGCATCTTCCTTTAGGACCTCGCAATGTTCAACGTGGTCAAGTAGAAAAACATTTTTTGTTGCCACCACCTAGCAATGTTCAACGTGGTCAAGTAGAAAAACATTTTTTGTTGCCACCCTTTGAAATTCTGACCAGTGAATTTTTCAGGTTTTTCCGCAGCAGGATTGACATGGCTCACATGTCCAACATGGCTCACATGTCCAACATGTTGTCTAGCCACAGAGGCTGCCACAACACTTTGGCCAGCCACAGAGGCTGCCACATTAAGCCCAGAGGCTGGAACATTTTGGCCAGCTGAAGAGGCTGCCATGTTCGGATCAACTGTGTTTGGACTGATTTCCATATCCACAGATCCGAATTTGTTTTAAGACTATTACACTTAATTTTGGGATATTCGGCTACTGTGTTCTTACGAGGATTTGAACAATCAGTAAAAATACAATACAAAAAGGAAATCCAGAATCAGCCTTTGTTACACAGCCCCTGATATGATGCTTCAGACCCTGATGAGTTGATTCAGACCCTGATGAGCAGAGCGGACCCTGATGAGCAGAGCGGACCCTGATGGGCAGAGCGGACCCTGATGAGCGGACCAACACGAGCAGACCCTGACGAGTAGAGTCAGACCCTGGTGAGCAGACCCTGACGAGTAGAGTCAGGCCCTGGTGAGCAAACCCTGAAGAGCGGACCCTGATGAGCGGACCCTGACGAGCGGAGTTAGACCCTGGTGAGCGGACTGTGAAGAGCAAGGTGCTTCAGACTTTGAAATCAGCCCCTGACGATCCAGTAACCAAGTCAGACCCGATCAACCAAACGTAGTCAGACCGAAAACTTCAATATTTCGAGGCTTGTTGTGTGACAACAATCTCCTTAAAACAAATTCGTCCCATACCGAAGGTGTAGTAGAACGTGAGACGCTTGTTTCCCAGGATGCAACGGAAACAAACAAGTATGGCACCACCAAACTTGTTTTCAACGAACCAAAAAGTGTTTGAACTCTCTAAAAAAAAAAGACAAGAAAATGGAAGAATTTGTCTTTCTTTTTGAAAATTGTCTCTTGTTAAAACGAAAACAATCACTGTCTTTTATAGAAGAAAAATAAATATGCCAATTAAATCATATTAGTGGGAGGCCTTTCATTTGTAGTAACCACCAAGTTATTAATAGAATTAATTTAACTGTTATGGAACTTGCAAAAATTGGCTGGGCCGGGCCCGCACAATTTGGTCTGGCATTCGTGTACGCAGGACGCGCGGGTGCACACGAGTCAGACCTGATCGGATTTTGATTTGCACCCTGGCGCGCGCACGTAGAGAGAGCCTCTATTCTTATAACACTTACCCATCTACGTATGGGTAATCATATATAAGCACATTTTTCCTTATTAGCTTTCCATGTGGGACAAGCTAATTTCTCTTTATTTTCCAACACTAATGGGTGAACTTTGAACAACAATTTCTCATTCACCCAAGCACCATTTTAAGCATATGAATATACCATTCCGAACTACTCACGGATGAATATCTGAATCACTCAAAAAACATCCACTAACACGAAGTGGACCATGCTTAAAATTGTACCACAAAATGCTTACTTGTGAGCATTTTCCAACAACTAAGAGATAGAAAAGTTATATTTTCTATTTGTTTTGCACCAAAAAAATTCATTAAAAAAAATCACTTTTCCATAAAATTAAGAGATAGAAAAGTTGTATTTTCTATTTTATATAAGGGACAACTTTCATCTTTATAGATGATATTATTATTTTTATATTATATTTCATTCTCAACCTCTCAATTTAAGCCGTTGGATTTTAATCGTTCTATTTTTTTTTATCATACTCTCTTTCACTCCGTTATATCCCATTACATCCAACCAAATAATTATTTTTAAATTTTTTAAGTTACATACCACTTCATTTCATCGATTTCCATTATTATTTTTAGCTAATTAATGATATATTATTTTGTAGCTTTACAAAAATAAAATAGATTGTTTTTAATTTTGGTTGGAAACGACCAGTCGGTTTCTTCTTCTTATTCATTCTTTCTTTTTCCATGAAACTACGAGTCGTTTGTTTTTGTTAACCAAAAATAACCATAAAAACCGACAATCATTTTCCTACAAACAAAATATGTAAAGCTTAAAAAACTTCACAAAGACAAAATCAAAGAATTAAGAATCGTTCATAAAGATGGTGGCAATATCTCTGTACAGAGGGAACCTTCACAGGGTCCCAGACGTGCCTCGCCGATGGCTAATGCCGTCGCCGAGACTCTCTTTCAAAGATTTCAAAACCCTTTTGGACCGCCGCAACAGATCCCTCTCTAGCCTTCGCCGCCTCTCCCCCGCCGCCGCCGCCGGCAACGCTTTAAACCCTAATTGCAATTCAAAACAAGATGATGAAGCCGTTAAGCCTAATGGATCGTCGCTTGAGGTTAAATTAGAGGAGAGTAAAGAGGGTAATTGTGGTGAAGAAGATAGGAATGCTGAGAATGGAAAGATCATGGATCCGGGGAAATTGGACGGTGGGGATTGTTTGGTGAAACCGGTCGATGATGCTGAGGTGGCGGCGAAGAAAGCTGTTGATAAGGCGGATGGTGATGGGAAATTGCAATCTTTGGAATTGGTGGAGAAAGCAGCTGAAACGGTTGAGCCTGCTAACCCTAATGTGCAGGTATTTTAATTTAGGAAAATTATTATTTGTCTGTCCATTGTTAAGTTAAAGTCCGAAAATATACAAAGGTTTTAAAATTTTAAAAATAAATAGACATGTCATGTAAAATGTCTATACAGGAAGTCTCTTATATGTCAGGCGATCAGTCCCTCGAAATTTTTTTCAACCGGTAGTAATAGAAATATCCATGAATTTATAAATTAAACCTTTAAAAATTACAAAATCCCCTCAGAGAACCTCATGGCTTCGCCCCGTGTCTATATTTACTAGTTTTTTTTTTTTTTTTGGGTGTATAATGTCTATCTTTTTGTAACTTGGGTGCGCTTACGAAAACTTTCAAAAGCAACTCTATCTTAACTTTGGTGGACGGATGATAATTTCCCTTTAATTTAAAAGCTTTACTCATTATATTGGATTTTTATTTGAAAAATGGAACTTTTTTTCTTAAGTTTGGTTTGTTATAGAATATGTATCTCTTAAATATTAGTGGATAGAAATGAAACAATTATTTGATGCATTAAGAGTGGCCTAGTTGATTTGGGTATTAGAATCTTTTGTCTTAGGTTAATCTGATGGCATAACTTGAAACTGATTACAAATTTGTTAGTGACTAAATTAGTACAAGGCCATGTGTTTTTCTCTCTTTTGAGCTGTTTTTGTTGATGATTTGTATTTGTTTTTGGCTTGCTAGACAAGTGATAAAGTGGATGGTCTAGATGATAAAGAGAAAAGGAAAAAGAAGTTGAGGAGAAGCTGGAAATTTTGAATGCTAAAAAGCATAATCTAGTGCAAGCTTTGAAGCAAGTAAGCTTTGTTTTCATACTTGTGTTAGAGGGGGATTTTGAATAAAATTTTGTGGAGTCAATGTTGGTTTTGGCAGATATTGAATGCTGAGGAGGAACTAAAGAGACGTAATTGTACACAAGGAATGGTGACTCGCCCATCTGATCAACTTCAAGTGGATGTCACAAGTGACTCTGCGTTGATGGCCAGGCAGACTACACCCAGGACGGGCTCAGAGGCAAATCTTGGTGGCGATACAGTAGGGGCGGAAGCAGAAGATGCTTCAAACCAGAATGCTCATTCACGCCATACGCTCAGAATGAGTAGCATGTCACCATCTTCAGAGTCTTCTCTTAGAAGACCCACCTTTTTTCAACACAATGTGGTAACATATATATCAGTGACTATTTATTTTGAGAAATTAGTGAAATGCAATACATGTGTCTTCCAAATTATATGATCATTCTGTTTCCATAACTGTTGTAGTTTTTTAAGAAAACGGTGATCATATGATTGAGTGTGCACCATGAGTTATACATTCATAGGACTGAAGGTTCTATTGGTACCATTCCTTCCATTGTGATACTGTTTCTAGTTACTCAACCATGTGTGTGTGTGTGTAGTGTGTACACCATAGTGATGAGCTGGGCTAGAATAGCAAGTATAAAAACCTTTCCCTTTTCTTTGAGGGTGCCATGCGTTCTCGTGTCTATGAGAGTGTTAATATAATGAAAATCCAGTTAATGAAACTCGGGCTTGCTAGCCCCCAAAAGGTGTGGCTTGCTTGCAAAGGGATTAAGACTTGGTTGCCAGGTCCTGGGTTCAAGTCCAGGGGGTGTATTTCTTTGTAAGAGCTTGGGGCAGATGCAGGTTTTACCTGTTCTGCTTAAGCTCAGGTCGGGTGGTTTGGCGGCAGAGTTTCCAACGTTTCCAAAAAAAAAAAAAAAGACTCGGGCTTGCCATGGAGAAAGGAAAATGTATTACCATCTAGGTTCTCTTAGATTTGAGAACTGCAAATTGTTTAGTTTTGAATGTTGACAACAAAATCTACTGGAAATAATTATTTACAGTCCTTCACAAAATTTTATGTGCCTTGATATACACATGCATGCATGCTTGTCATACATCATCACTATTTTGGATTCAGAATTTTTCTATGAAACTGTCATGAAATGACACATTGGATGAGTGTGATGATTTATTTGCGGACAGGTTTGGATATTACTAATTTCTTTTAATGATATAAGGCACATTATTCATCTGTTCTTTTATGGCACTTGTTATAGGTTCCACACCCTGCTCGAGCAAGTTTGGTCGTCACTGGTAGTCCATCACGCTTTGCTCCTACAGGCCATCAGGGGAATTCTGGGAATCTGCCTACTGTATCTGCATCAGGAACAAATTATATCACATCCTCTCCTTCCCCCGCGGCATCCGGTGGCACATCTGTATTTAGAGATGCTCGGCAGCCAAGTCCATGGAATTAGAAGCTATATGCTTGCACCACCATGATTTAACATCTCACTATATTTGTTGTACCTGAGGTTAAATATTAGACTGCTACGTAAATATCTGGGGATCATATATCATGCTGAATTTCCCTTCCATTAGTGTAATATGTCTCCAGAAGAATGAGAATATACCGGTTCCACTGCTGTGTCACTGTGTCTGGTCAAGGACCACTGGAACTCAAATCTCTTGGAGCCCCGTCGGCAAGTTATTGAATCACATCTCAACATTTGCAGAATTATAAATTGAATGTTGTTCTGGGCACTACATATCCCTTGTGTGTAGGTATGAGATAATGAAGAAACATCATCTTTTTTTTTTAAATACTATTCATGAATTTTTTGACGTTATTGTATTATATCGTGAATAAATTTTCTCGTTAAGAAACTTTGAGAGATAGATTTGGTTTTCATACTCGCATGGGCCAATACATTCATGTGCTGTTTATTTGTATTTGCTTTTCTTTTGAGTAGTAAACCAAGCAAATTCATGGCAGATCACCATGAATGGCAATGGACCAAGTTCTTCCCTGTAAAATTGAAAAAGAAGAAGAATATGTCCACTCATGACTCATCTTTGTAGGCCATTTGTGGCCACTAGTAGGGGTGGGCGCGGTTCGGTTTGGTTCGGTTTTTGCTAAAAACCGAACCAAACCATATTTTGCGGTTCGGATTTTTTACCTCTCAAACCAACCATTAAATAACGGTTTGGTTCGGATTGAAAAAATTTTTTTAAAACCAGCGGTTACGGATTGGTTCGGTTCGGTTTACGGATTATTATATTTAAAACAAATTTTCATCCATAAGTGAAAACCAAAAAAAAAAAAAAAAAAAAATGAGGCACAATTAATTCTTGTATTTTTTAAAAATTACCTCGAATAATGATGTTACCATCATTCTAATAAGAGACAAATTCAACATCTTACTTTCAAGGATAATGATGCTAATCATAAAACAAAAAATTTAAGATAAAAGTATAAACAAATAATTGAAGAATAAAAGTATTAATAAATAAAATATTAACAAAAAATTTAAGAATAAAAGTATTAACATACTAATAAAAAGAAAACATATAATAAAATTAAAAGAAAAATATAAAATTTTTTATAAAAATATATAATTTTTTATTATAACGGTTCGGTTCGGTTTAACAGGTGCGGTTCGGATTAGCTCCTAAACCGAACAGTAAAACCGTTTGGGGTGGGCTAATCCGAACCGCAAACCGAACCGTTAGAAAAAAAACCGTAAATTCGGTCCGGTTACGATTTGGTTTGATTCGGTCTGTTTTTTTGCCCATCCTAACCACTAGCCCACTGATGTAGGACTTTTTAGATTGGTAGGCTAAAAGTCAGGTCAGTAGTCCTACATAGGTAGCTTTTCTAAGCTTTCTGACAGAACTGATAAAATCTATTTATAAAAATATATTTTATTCATTAATTTTTTTATTCTTTATTAATTTATATGGGGTTCAGTGGATTGGCACTTGTGGATTGGGACTTGTGTGGTCAGAAAAGATAATGAGATCTAAGGGTTAATAGCAAATGTTTTACGAATCTAATTGATAATTCAAAAGATTTAATGAGTTATTGGTTCGATGGGATGATTTCTAAGTTTTCTGTCCGAATTGATATAATCTATTTATTAAAATATATTTTATAAATTTTTTCTCAAAATAAGTATTTTTTTCCCATTTAACTCCATTTCCAACACATTATAAGAATTTTTTTTTTTTAAATCCTTGGAAATCATACCGCCAAATCATTATTTCCGGACTTAAACGGAATAGTTAAAATCCCTAATTATTTTATAGGTTTTATAAAAAATGTACCCCTAAATTCGAACACATGATTTAAATGTGAGATTCGGAACCATTTAAGGACCATTATAGCAACACCACCCAATAAAATAACACAAAACACACCATAGCCTCAACTCATCTATGGATCCCACCCTCAAGAGGCCTAACACCATGTCCAAAACCAGTCACCCAACAACCACAGAAACAAACCCAGATGGCTCTAGATCATCTAAACCCTTTTATTATATGAGTACTAACTTGTCAAGATTGAATCTTCATCATAGCAAAACACTAGCATCACAAAAACAAATCATCAAGCCAAAGTCATGACTGTTTCTGCTTCTGATACCTCCAAGTTTTTGCTCAATAAACCAGGCAAGCAACAACACCAGAGAAAAGCTAAAGAGAGCAGGGCAACAAAGGAAGCATCCAAAGATGAGCTCAAGAAATCAGTGAGAGGGTCAGTGAATAGATTAATAAAGGGGGCTTGTGAAGGGGAACTAGACAGTAAAAAAATAGTTTTGTGAAAGATAAAGATGTGGAGAAGGATATAGAACATGAAGTGAAAGATTTTAAGAGAGTTTCAGTTTCATTAGGAACAAGGAGATCTTTCTGTGGATCATCACAAGTTGAGTTGGCAGATGTTCTTGCAAGCTGTGGTGTGAAAATTGTTTCAGTTGATATGCCACCTTATGCAGATTTGGTATTAAATGGGACTAAAACTAAGTTTATGTGTTAAAATACATGTGTTTTTTTTTTTTTTTTTTTTTTGGGATAATCGGGGTGTTCGGGACCTAGCCCTAGGTATTATCGGATTCGGATTCGGATTCGGATTGAAACGATTCCGAATCCGATCCGATCCGATATGCTCTGAAATGTTTGATTCGTTCGGACCGGATCATCGAACTCGATCCGATTCGAATTATTTCAGATCGTATTGGTCCGATCCGATTCGAATTATTTCGGATCGAATTGGTCCGATCCGAAATATGATGATTTCGGATCGAATTGGTCTGATCCGATCCGAATTCGGTACACATAATCTGGTTTTGAGTCAAAAAAATCGAGCGGATCGGATCGGATAAAATCCGATCCGAAATAATTCGAATTTTTTTTATTTAATATGTAACGACGTCGTTTTGCATATTAAATAAAAAAAAATTCGAGCTTTATCCGATCCGATCTGAAATCCGTCGAACCGAACCAACTAAATTCGATCGGATTTGATAATCGGATTGGATCGGATTCGATCCGATCAAATCGGATCGGATCGGATCGGATTCGATCTGATCCAATGCCCACCCCTATTCGGACCAGCTTACGCGCACCTCGACTAATTCCCGGGACCTGTACCCCGTGCCCTCAGAAGTTTCCTAACACAGATCAGGGTAAGTCGCTGGTTTTTCACACCAGGGGGCATGGCCCCAAGGAAATACATCTAGTGGGATTCGAACCTGAGAGGGAGCAAACTACTCAAGTCCAAAGACTTTACCACTGAGGCAACCCCTTGAGGTTAAATATATGTTTTCACGTTAAAACACTCCAACAAACGCAAACACACCGGTTCATAAAATCATAATCTTATAATATTAGATTATTTTAATTTATACTTTTAACATTTGTTACATAGTTTCATAAACTAACATACTCATAAACAGAGAATATTAATTTTAATTCTTATTAATCTCTCTTTCAATTAATGATTGAACTAATGAGTTTGGTTCTGTAGGAGTTTGATGGGGTTTATGGGCCGGCAGGCACTGTATAGTGGGGACTGGTTTTGGCTCATTTGTCACACATTCAGTTGGTGGGTTTATGTATTTTTCAATGGACCATAAGTTATATATTCTTTTGTTTAAGACCACTGTACAAAGAGGTGAATGAAGTAGTTTTTTTTAATCATTGGAAATCTCATCGTCAAGCCATCATTTTTGGGCTTAAGTGGAGTAAGTAAGACCCTCGGTTGTCCCAAATTCTTACAAGAAACGCACTCTCTGGATTCGAACTCATGACCTTAATATGAGATTCTGAATCTTATACCACCAAATCACGTTCATTGGAGACGGAATGAAGTAGATGGCTTCAAGTTAAAACTTAAAAGCACTTCTAGTTTAACAATGAATAGTTTACAGTAGCCCCACCAGTACTTTTGTAGATTTTTTTGGCTGGGTAACTGTTGGAAAAATGCTTATTTATAAGCATTTTGAGGCTCAATTTTAGCATGGTCCACTTCGTGTTAGGGGTTGTTATTGAATGATTCGGATACTCCTCCGTGAGTACTTCGAAATGGTATATTCAATGCTTAAAATGATGCTTGGGTGAAATGAGAAATTGTTGCTCAAAGTTCACAATTTTCAAGCCTTTTGTAATTCCATAACAGCTAATTTAATTAGCTTGGTGGTTACAAAGTTTAATCTCCATAAGTGCTAATCTAATTAGCTTGGTGGTTATATAGTTTAATTTCCATTAGTGCTAATTTAATTAGCTTAGTGGTTACAACAATGTGTAACATCTCCCATTATGAAATTTAATTGGCAATTAATTTCTATTAATTGAGATGTGTTTTTCTTTTCCTATATAAACACATCAGTTCTTGTTTTCAAGATATGAAATAGAAAATAGAGAAAGACATAGCACACACACGAAAGATCATTTTCTTTGTTTTGTTAAAAGGAGAGTTCAAACACTTTGTGGTTCGTTGGATACGAGTCTGGTGGTGCCCTTTCTCGTACGTTTCCGTTGTATCCTGGGAAACAACGTCTCACGTTCTACTGCACCTACGGTAAGGGACGAATTTGTTTTAAGGATATGGTTGTTTTTACAACAACAAGCCTCGGGAAAGTTCTGATTTGCCTCAGCTTCAGCTTCTGCTCTGCCTGACTCAGCATCTGCCAACAGCCTCTGCCTCAGCATCAGCATCTGCCAACAGCCTCTGCCTCAGCCTCAGCTTCAGCTTCAGCAGCCTCAGCCTCAGCTTCATCTTCTGCCTCTGCCTGCCATCAGCATCTGCAACAGCCTCTGCCTCAGCTTCAGCTTCTGCCTCCAGCCTCAGCATCTGCCAACAGCCTCTGCCTCAGCTTCAGCCTCTGCCTGCTTCATCTTCTGCCTCTGCTTTCATTCAGCCTCAGCATCTGCCTTCAGCCTCTGCCATCTGCCTCTGCCTCTGCTCAACAGTCCCTGCCTCCGCTTTCAGGGTCTGCCGTTAGGGTCTGCCGCTCCGAGATAATAATTATAATTGTAATTTTGTCATATTCGGATTTCCCAATTACCGTGTAATAATTGTTATCTACAGTCTTAAAACAAATTCGAGACCTGTGGATATGGAAATCAGTCCAAACACAGTAGATCCGAATATGGCAGCCTCTTCGGCTGGCCAGAATGTTGTGGCAGCCCCCGTGGCTGACCAAAGTGCAGTGGCAGCCCCTTCGGCTGGCCAACTTGCATCAGCCTCTGGGCTTAATATGGCAGCCGTTGTGGCTGGCCAAGGTGTTTCTGCCTCAATGGCTAGACAACCTGTTGGACATGTGAGCCATGTTAATCCTTGCCTGCGGAAAAACCTGAAAAATTCAGTGTCAGAATTTCAAAAGGTGGCAACAAAATGTTCTTCTACCTGACCACGTTGAACCTTGCGAGGTTTCTAAAGGAAGATGCTCATGTACCCAAAGAGGGTGAGATTGATATCCAAGTCATCAGTGCCATTGAAGCTTGGAAACATTCTGAATCCTCTGTCGGAATTATGTGCTGAATGGGCTAAGTGATTCCTTGTACAGTGTGTACGCTGGAATGAAAACAGCTAAAGGGCTTTGGGAATCTTTAGATCGAAAATATAAAAACTGAGGATGCCGGTACTAAGAAATTTGTCGTAGGCCGTTTCCTAGAGTTTAAAATGATTGATTCCAAAACTGTGATAAGCCAAGTACAAGAACTGCAGATTATTCTAGCAGAAATTCATGCTGAGGGGATGAGTTTAAGTGAAACCTTCCAAGTAGCCTCGATAATGAGAAACTACCACCTGATTGGAAAGATTTCAAGAATTATTTAAAGCATAAGCGAAAAGAAATGAGCATTGAAGACTTGGTTCTTAAGTTAGAATCGAGGAAGATAACCGAGTTTCTGAAAAGAGAGGAATGACTCATGAGGCCAAAGCAAATGTTGTCGAACATGGCCATAAGAACAATAACCTCAAGAACAAAGGGTCAAAGATGGGCCCTAAAGGGGGAGTTTCCAAGAAATCAAAATTTCAAGGAAAATGCTTCAACTGTGACAAAATGGGTCAAGTCTTCTGAGTGCAGACTGCCCGAAGAAAAAGAAACAAGAGGCTAATGTGCTAGAAAACATGACTCAAGATGTTTCAGGACATTAACCTCTCTGATGTGGTTTCTGAGGTGAATCTAGTGGGTTCTAACCCAAGAAAGTGGTGGATTGATACTGGTGCCACTCGGCATGTATGCTCAGACAAGAGCATGTTTTCTTCATTTGAGCCTGCTGAAAATGGGGAAAAGATATACATGGGAAATTCAGCAACATCTGAGATAGAAGGTCAAGGAAAGGTGATTCTGAAGATGACCTCTGGGAAAGAGTTGACTCTGAACAATGTTCTGTATGTACCTGAAATACGGAAGAATCTTGTGTCTGGATCGCTTCTGAACAAGCATGGATTCCGGATGGTGTTCGAGTCTGATAAAGTAGTTTTGACTAAAAATGGGTATGTGGGAAAAGGGTATGTAACTGATGGGCTTTTTAAGCTCAATGTAATGGTTGTTAAACCCACAAAATATCAATAAAGCTAGTTCTTCTGCTTATATTGTTGAGTATTCTAATCTTTGGCATGGTAGATTAGGACATGTTAATTTTAATTCATTGCGAAAGTTAATTAACATGAATCATATTCCCAATTTTAAAATTGATAACAAACATAAGTGTGATACTTGTGTTGAGGCAAAACTAACTAGATCATCTTTTCATAGTATTGAAAGAAACTCTGAACCACTTGATCTAATTCATACCGATGTATGTGATTTTAATTCAATACAATCGAGAGGCGGTAATAAATATTTTATTACTTTATTGATGATTGCACAAGATTTTGCTATGTAATTTAATGAAAAGCAAGGGAAGCTATAGAGAAATTTGTTCTCTATAAGAATGAAGTTGAGAACAAACTGAATAAAAGAATTAAGGAGTTAAGAAGTGATCGTGGTGGTGAGTATGTTTTCCCTTTGAATCACTTTGTGAACAAAATGGAATCATACATCAAACCAACAGCTCCTTATTCACCTCAATCCAATGGGATTGCGGAACGTAAGAATCGTACCTTGAAAGAGATGATGAACGCTATGTTAATCAGCTCTGGCTTACCTCAGATTATGTGGGGAGAAGCTGTCTTATCAGCTAATTACCTTTTAAATAAGGTTACCACGGAAAGAAGCAGGGAAAAACTCCTTATGAAATGTGGAAAGGAAGAGTACCTTCCTATAAATTCCTACGAGTGTGGGGGTGTCTTGCCAATGTAGTCATTCCTCCACCTAAAAAGGTGAAGATAAGACCAAAAACTGTTGATTGCATTTTCATAGGATATGCACATAACAGTAATGCTTATCGATTTCTTGTGCATGAGTCTAATGTACCAGATATTCACAAGAATACGATAATGGAATCAAGGAATGCATCATTTTTCGAATACGTTTTCCTGTAAAACTAATTTGAATTCAGATGTGCACAAACGGGCACATGAGACTATCATTGAAGATAGTCAGGACCGAGAACAATTAATGTTCCAGAAGATCAACAAGTTGTTGAACCTGAAACTAAGACGTAGCAAAGAGCTAGAACGGAAAAATCATTTGGTCCAGATTTTCTGACATTTTTGCTAGAAAATGATCCTCAAAGCTATAACGAAGCTGTAAGGTCAGCTGATGGTGCCTTGTGGAAAGATGCCATCAATAGTGAAATTGAATCCATCTTACAAAATCACACCTGGGAGTTAGTGAATCTTCCTCCAGGATGTAAACCTTTAGGGTCCAAGTGGATTTTCAAAAGGAAAATAAAGGCAGATGGATCAATTGACAAGTACAAAGCAAGACTTGTAATTAAAGGTTATAGACAACATGAAGGTCTTGATTACTTTGATACTTATTCTCCTGTAACGAGAATAAATTCCATAAGGATGATACTAGCGATTGCAGCTTTGCGCAATCTTGAGGTACATCAGATGGATGTGAAAACAGCCTTTCTGAATGGAGATTTAGATGAAGAAATCTACATGGAACAACCTGAAGGTTTTATAGCTCCAGGACAAGAAAAGAAAGTCTGTAAGTTAGTTAAATCCTTGTATGGATTGAAACAAGCCCGAAACAGTGGCATAAGAAGTTTGATGACACCATGTTGGCAAATGGTTCAAAATCAATGAATGTGATAAATGCATTTATGTCAGAGAGACAGAAGTTGGCTATGTCATTTTATGTCTCTACGTTGATGACATACTGATTGTCGGGAGTAATGTCAAAATGGTGAAATCTACCAAGAATATGTGAAATCCAGTTTGACATGAAAGACATGGGTCTTGCAGATGTCATTCTGGGAATAAAGATCTCGAGAAGTCCAGATGGACTTATCCTTGATCAGTCGCACTATGTGGACAAATTCTTGGTAAATTCAACGATGATGATTCAGTGTGGCTAGAACTCCTTTAGATGTGAGTTTACACCTATCAAGAATAGGGGAGATGGTATATCTCAAGTAGAATACTCTAGAGTGATCGGGAGTTTGATGTATCTATCGAGTTGTACAAGGCCTGATATAGCCTGTACAGTAAACAAGCTCAGCAGATATACGAGTAATCCAGGGGTTGATCACTGGAAAGCAATAGTGAGAGTACTTAGGTACTTACGTTTTACTCGTAATTATGGGTGCACTATCATAGATATCCAGCTGTAGTCGAAGGATACAGTGATGCTAATTGGATATCTGACATGAAAGACTCAAAGTCTACTAGTGGTTATGTGTTTACACTAGCAGGTGCAGCTATATCATGGAAATCCTCCAAACAGACTGTGATAGCCAGATCTACAATGGAATCAGAATTCATTGCATTAGACAAGTGTGCTGAAGAAGCAGAATGGCTTCGAAATTTTCTAGAGGATATTCCAAGTTGGCCTAAGCCAGTGCCAGCAATTTGCATTATTGCGATAGTCAATCTGCAATTGGAAGGGCACATAACAATATGTATAATGGTAAGTCTAGACATATTCGTCGTAGACACAATACCGTTAGACAATTACTCTCTACTGGAGTTATTTCGATTGACTATGTAAAGTCAAGGATAACATTGCGGATCCGCTAACCAAAGGGTTAAATAGAGAGTTAGTTGTGAAATCATCGGGGGAATGGGACTGAAGCCCATTAGATAAATGTTTATTACGAAGGAAAACCCAACCTTGTTGACAGGAGATCCCAAGATCTAGGTTCAATGGGACAACCTACTCGTAAAAGACATAATTGGATCACTGTGGGGGGTTACCTTCTAGTCCATTCCTATGATGAAATGAAACAGTGATGCTCGTATGGATAGAGGTTAAGCAAAAGCTTTTAATGATTCTTATGCGTCGGGAATCCGAGCAGAGTATTACGAGATACTCTTAAATAAGAATCACCTATGTGAGAGAGAAGTGGGGCCGCTTCAAAGGGAATTGTACGGGGCACAATTTTAGAAACTCTTGCAGAACCAGGTAGATGTCATCATGGCCAAAATGAACATAATAATGAGAACTCAAATGTGTAGGTAAAATATCTGTGTGATATGTGTTCTCCAATTACATGAACGGCAGTACAGTTCAATGACATCGCGTCAACTGTCAGCCAGTAATGAGATATATTTTCACAAGGGAAGGTTCAAAGGCTGTGGCCTACCTATCCTATGCAGGTGTTGAACCGTTGAACTCTTCTAGGTCAAAATAAAATATTTTTATAAAAATAATTTTATTCGACGTTTTTCGCCAATTTCATTCATGTGGGGGATTGTTGGAAAAATGCTTATTTATAAGCATTTTGAGGCTCAATTTTAAGCATGGTCCACTTCGTGTTAGTGGTTGTTATTGAATGATTCGGATACTCCTCCGTGAGTACTTCGAAATGGTATATTCATATGCTTTAAATGAAGCTTGGGTGAATGAGAAATTGTTGCTCAAAGTTCACAATTTTCAAGCCTTTTGTAATTCCATAACAGCTAATTTAATTAGCTTGGTGGTTACAAAGTTTAATCTCCATAAGTGCTAATCTAATTAGCTTGGTGGTTATATAGTTTAATTTCCATTAGTGCTAATTTAATTAGCTTAGTGGTTACAACAATGTGTAACATCTCCCATTATGAAATTTAATTGGCAAGTTAATTTCTATTAATTGAGATGTTTTTTCTTTTCCTATATAAACAACATCAGTTCTTGTTTTCAAGATATGAAATAGAAAATAGAAAGACATAGCACACACACGAAAGATCATTTTCTTTGTTTTGTTAAAAGGAGAGTTCAAACACTTTGTGGTTCGTTGGATACGAGTCTGGTGGTGCCCTTTCTCGTACGTTTCCGTTGTATCCTGGGAAACATCGTCTCACGTTCTACTGCACCTACGGTAGGGGACGAATTTGTTTTAAGGATATTGTTGTTTTACAACAAGCCTCGGGAAAGTTCTGATTTGCCTCAGCTTCAGCTTCTGCCTCTGCCTGACTCAGCATCTGCCAACAGCCTCTGCCTCAGCATCAGCATCTGCCAACAGCCTCTGCCTCAGCTTCATCTTCTCTTCTGCCTCTGCCTGCCATCAGCATCTGCCAACAACCTCTGCCTCAGCTTCAGCTCTCTGCCTCAGCATCAGCATCTGCCAACAGCCTCTGCCTCTCTCAGCTTCAGCCTCTGCCTCAGCTTCATCTTCTGCCTCTGCTTTCAGCCTCAGCCTCTGCTGTCAGCCTCTGCCTTCAGCCTCTGCCATCTGCCTCTGCCTCTGCTCAACAGTCCCTGCCTCCGCTTTCAGGGTCTGCCGTTAGGGTCTGCTCCGAGGATAATAATTATAATTGTAATTTTGTCATATTCGGATTTCCCAATACCGTGTAATAATGTAATAATTGTTATCTACAGTAACAACAATAAGACTCGAAGAAATTGGCCCTTTTTTTAAAAAAAAAAAAAAAGATAAATCTTGTTATGGTTAAAGTTAGATAGCAGTGTTGCATTGATTTAAGAGCTCATTGAATAGACGGCCCGGGAAGAGTTATTTTTTCTGTTTAACGGCCTGCCCACCCTGGAAACGGCTCAGCCGGAGGTAGGGTCCAGCGGCCGAAGAGCACCGCACGTCGCGCGGTGTCCGGTGCGCCCCCGGCGGCCCTTGAAAATCCGGAGTCTTAAATTTTGGGAGTAATATACGACTTCTTTAAAAGAGATTTCTACTGATAAATGATAAAAAAAATATAAATCATATTGTATATTTAAAAATTGAAATTTATTTAAATTTTATGACTCTAAATTTACGTCAAATTTAGGAGCCCCAACTAATTGTATGTATTGACTCAAAGTAACCACTGTTCTTGCAAAAGAGAATTTGTAAATGTCTATAAATGGAACTATAGAAGCCTTAAATCAGTTATAGCTTCAAACCTTCTTGTGAGTCTCTTTTCCCATAGCATCAATTAGGATCCTGATTTCTCAGATTTTAAATTAGTTCAAGTGTTTTGTTTGAGAGCTCAAACTTGTTATTTATTTTTGAGTAATTTAATCAAATAACTCAATCAATGCTTAAACGGAGAAGGTAAACCACCATTTTCGAGCTTAAGCAGAGAAGGTAAAACCCTCTGTTGTCTCATGCTCTTACAAGAAACGCACTTTCTGGATTCGAATCCAGGACCTTAATATGAGATCTTGAGTCTTACATCACAAAATCACGCTTATTGACTTGTTATTCACTTAATCACGAATTTGAGCCATGTAAATCTCTTCGTGAGGAAAAAAGGAAAAAGACTGTGTATATTAAGATATTCTCCAAACTTTATTTATAGCGGAAACCTTATATAATTATGATCTTTTCTAACCCAATTAAGAGACTCTAATCAAACACTTTTGACAGGTCTGGCCCCATATTAATTTCATTCAGCCTGAAGTTGACCTTCAGTCACTGAATCAATCAACAGAGGGGCATCTTGCCCTGCTGCTGGTGTTAGCTTAGCTTTCCATATACTTGTGCCTATTAGGTTTAGCAAATGGGACGGACTTTAAAAAGTTTAATTATATTATAAGTGAAAACTGAAGTCTGGATTTAAAAAAAAAAAACATAATAAAAATATCAATTCAAATTTGAAAAAATTAGATTTTTCTAATATATTGAAAATATTAAAAAATAACTCGGATTTTTCAAACCCGGCCCATTGTCGTGTATAATCTACAGACTAGGCCTTAGGCAAAGCTAAAAAAAAAAACTGCACTACATGTCATCTACTTTATACGAAAATAAACGGCTAGTCGTCCGTGTACTGAATAATAAAACGACTTGTCCCAAGTCCACACACGTCTAATATAAGTGCAATAGTTATTATAGATTTAACTAATCTTGTTATTTCGTGTAATCTTATTTTAGTTGGAGATTTACACCTTTTTTTTTACTCATTTTTTCCAACAGGATTTACTGATTGAGGTTTTAATGAGGTTGATATATCCTAATTTTTTCTTTTCTATGGTTAGATGTAGTTGTGGATGGTAATAGGTCGGTATGATACATGAATGTCAATATCCGTATACGTCTCGTTCAATCAATAAGTACAAAAATCGTCGCTTTACTTGCTCCTAACATACAAGGTCTCGCTGCCCCTGTGCGGGTCCTCATTCACATGAGATTTTAAATTTATTTGAACGGGGATGCAAATAGTCGTACGTGACCCGTTCATCCAACGGATTTAGAAAATTGTCTCATTATCCGTCCTTAACATATCGAGATCCCGCAAAGCCCCCATACTCAGAGACATTTTTGTCATCCCTAGATGTATCATTTCCTCTTTATCTTTAGTTTTTGTACTAAACTCTCTTTTTCACTATCAATAATATTCCATCAATAGAGACCTGATTAGCATATAATAATATTGGATGAGATCTTAGGTGCATACCTAATTGAGATTCAAGATTTCATTTTAATACTTTTCTAGTCAGTATTGAGATTATTTATATATGTTCATGTATGGTGCGTTTGGTATAGAGTATCGTCAAATAATATAAAGTTAGGGAACAAACGCTAGAATATAAACTAGCGTCCAAAAATAAACTTATTGTAGGGGTTTTAGGGGCTAAATCCGGTAACGCAGCGGAAGCGGCGGAAAATCAAATTTTCCGATTTCAAAACTTTTTCTCGGATTAATTAAATAAACACATTTATTTAATTATCCAATAATCAAATTATGAAATAAAATTCAAATGAATCATATTCAAGTGAATTTACCGAAATGCCCTTACATTGGTATTTTGTCCATTTTAGTCCGAAATTGATCAAATCAATTTTGAATGATTCTAAATCATTTCTAAAATGAACTTAGCATGTTCAAAACATCAAAACACCAAAACAATCAAAATCCCCAAATATCCAACTCTTGGCCGAATGCTCTCCCTTGGTGGGCATTTGTGCACTTTGTCATTTCATGCATCAAAACACATCAAGATGTAATCCAATGAACATGAAACTTTATATGCATCATATACACATCCAAATACACAACATATATGAAAATCCCCAAATTTGGAATTGGTCATGAACCCTAATTTTTCAATTTCATCAATTGGACAAATTAGACCAAATTGGTTAATCCAACACTTCAATCATGTTTCTTCCATCCAATCAAAGTCTCAACACAATGAAACAACTCAAGATCAAATCTAGGTCATCTAAGAGTGGGTCAACAACTCTAGATTAGCAACATGGTTTCCAAAACCTTAAAAGAAAGCTTATAACTACAATAGTCACAACCTTCCTTCATCATACATGCTCAACACTTCCATCAAAACTTCCATCAACAAAAAACACAAGGAATAAAGAAAGAAACAACCTAAGAACATCATATGTTAAAGCCTAGATCCTAAGGAACATTTTCCTTTCTAATAGCAAGTTGGAAAAACTCACTAAAATCCAAGCTTTCTTTGATTTCTTCTTTCTTTCTCACAAGCTTCATTTGCTTCCATTAATGGAGTTTTTCTTTTAAAGTGTATTAGGTTAATGCCAAATGAAATGAAAAACAATATATACATGCTTGGAAAAGCCCTAGGCCGAAATTGGTAAAGGCAAATACAAGAAATATTAATTTCATCTTCATTTGAATTTCATTTGTTCAACTTGATTAAATATCTAAAACAACTTTAAAGATATTTAATTTAGTCAACAAATGCAACTTAGAAAAAATATAACTCTTTATATTTTAAAGTGTCATGGCCGAAATTAGCAAGAAATAAAGAAAAATATATTTTATTTTTCAAACAATTTTGAACAAATATCTTAAGAAGTCAAAATCAATTTGACAACCTTTTCCTTTAATGTAAAGTCAAACATTTACACTTATAATCATTTCCTAACTTATCATTTGGTGATATATTTATATTTAATTATATTAATTATTTAACAATTAAATAATTAAATAATTAATTAAATACAAATATATCAAATATATGTATTATATTTACTTTAAATATCTCAAATACATATATTGATGATATATGTCAATACCTTTATTTGACCATTTATTAATGTGTATTTAATAATATCATATATTAAATACAAATACACATTAATTAGGAAATGACGGTTCGGCCCGTTCGTGTATTTTTCGATTTTTTTTAATATACGAATTCAACGATTTAAAATAATCATCAATTTCGATAAATAGTTGCTCTAAATGTCTATCTATTTGTACTTTATCTTTAGTTATTGAGACATATCTCTAGATATCATGGTTAGACGTACAATATTCAAGTGTACAGAATCCATATCCGTACGTAGATTATAATCTACTATAAAAAATAACTTAATTCATAAATCACAGGTCATTATCATACTTATAATACTCGTAGCACAGGTTTCCATAATCTAACGATACGTATAAATAATCATCATTATTATAAATGTGCTAGTGCTCTACGAGTATGCATTATTGAGACTTCTAGATTCAGGTATATCCGTCACGAAATCCAATTTGTGTCCATAATCTATCCACCCGTAGATTATGACGATCACGAATAAACTAGAGAATCATACAGTCGAGTCATTGCATACGTATAATCCTCCGTGGATCCGGATAATCCCAGAGATATAGATGTAACGTCAAATCTCTATAGGTATATCCCGTCGACGTATCTATAGCATCTCTACATAACACTCGGAACCTACTTCCGATGTATACTGTGGCACAGATTTAACAGACTGCTAATAATATATGGACTACCTATGCTCTGTACACAGAACTGACGGACTATCTTGACACACACAGGATATCATGAGGATCGATCCACACCCAATGAACAGGCGGAGGTCTGATCTAAATAGATCGGTGACGTGACTGCCATCTAAGTGTGGAGGATGTCTCATACATCCACAGTGGTGTCTCAAGTCGAAGGACCACTATGCTACTCAAACCGAGAAGATTCTTATTGACGTTGGCGTACCATCCATTAAGAATCTTCGGTGAGCCGTTCAGTGTTTATCCACTATAAACACCTACACGTCTATACGAGTCTCCATAGACTCATGGTTCATTGGGATAAACCATCGGACCAAGTCTCGATATACGACATGTACTGGTCTCAACGGATTTGACTAACCGACCCGTGTTAGCAAATCTTGACCAGGAACTATGTTTGATAATATACATATAGCAGTGACACTTCCCAATGTCAATTACAAACTAACTTTGTAACTGTGTACTGCATTATATATTATCGGGCCTTTGTCTAATATATACATATCACTAAACCACATTTAGTTTCAATCTAATCGTAATCAGATCGAATACGTATATAGAACAAGAGGTGCAACCATAAATAAATAATATTATGGAATAAGGGGATGTTCGTATTCATGAATCATACATAAATACGGCCCGGATTGGCGCTCTGAGCACCAACCCCAACACTTATGTTGTGAGATTATGATTTGTGAACGTTAATGTCAGCGTTAGAGTAAATGTTTGACAGAACATTGAAATACTAACGTTAATGCTTTATCGATACTCTACTAAATGCAGGAATAATATAACATGTGTTTCATCCAGGTTTTTTCATTAAGCTTTGTGTTATGCAACGTAAAATTGACATGATAGATCGATATAGCCCATTTTAGCATGTGAAATTTTAATGATTTGGACAATATGTGACTATATCGCAAGGAAATGTTCATATCTTCAAATCTAAAATGAAAGTTTTAGAGGACGTTTTGAAAATAATTTTAGATTCAGTGTTCAGATGAGTTGTATTAAGTTTTTTATAATCACTTATCACGCGTACTTCATGATAATATACAATTAAGATTAAGTTATATTTAAATTATTATTTAATAACTAGTAATAGTAATTTATATAAAGAAAAAAGGACATGAGTGCCAACTAATTTAGTAAATATTTAATTGCCTTTGAGCTATAACTATATAACTTATACAAAAGATTCATATAAAACTTAATTTAGTATCAAATCCAAATCCTTTAAAAACCCAATTAAGAAGATAAGAAAGTAAAGGCATGCATGCAAAATAATCCACTTGCTTTTGGCTCTAAGTCTGTTTAGTATAGCTTGTAGTAGATGTGAAAGAAAAATTTTTTAATTCTAAAAGCATTTTTTTCTAAATTTTTGATATTGTTTGGTTGCATTTTAAGTAGAGTTTTTGAGAATTAAAAAAATTATTTTATCTCTATTAACACGAGCTCAAAATTTGGGGTTTTGGTAGTATAACTTGAAAAGATTTTTTTAAAATATTAAATTATTTATAATATTCTTATTTAATTTAATGATATATAATAAATTTTAGAAAGATTGATAATTTTATAATTAATTAGGGGGACAAATGGGTGGGAATTGGTCAGAGGAGGGGGGATGAGCACAACTTCTAATATAAGATCAATATCTAAAATCTTATTAAGATTTTTTATGATATGAAATTATAATTTAATATGTGCTCAATCCGCATAAAATATAGACACTATACTAATATAATATAAAGCCTCGATCAAATAAGTACAAAAGGTGGAAGAGACACCTGCAAAGCTACAATATTATGCATTATTAAAACCAATTTTATATTATCATTATCCTCAACTTGGGGAAGTCACATTAATGAAGTGATATTAAATGTTTTTGGAGGATTTGGCTCCCCATAATCTTCGGAATGTAATTGCTCCAAATATATATATAATTGTTGGAATCTCGCCGTCAAACCAACTCTTCCGGGCTTAAGCAGAGCAGGTAAAACTTACGGTCGTCTTATACTCTTATAAGAAATTCACTTTATAAATTCGTACTCATTATATAAGAGGATAACTCCAAAATCATGTTATTCGTTCTAAAAGACTATAAAATGTGTATCTGCATAAATTCTATCATACATATTGACGGAACCACTTCCATATTTAAAGTCATTCGGGCCACCAAAACTTTAAAAAAAAAATTAAAATGTTTTGTGGGATTATGTGAAAAATAGATTCAGTGATAAATGACTAAGATTGACACTGTAATATTCTGATAACACATGTGAAAATTTTATCCATTAGATAATGAATTTACACTAATAATTATCCCTCAATCAAAATTTTAAATTTTGTGATATATTTTGGCTTTCTTGGACAAATAATTATGATTCTTTCACTAAAAACATACAACACCAAATAAGTTAAATTTTCACTTCAATTATGAATCCAACACACGCCATTCAACTTACTAAGATAATCCTTCAATCAACTAGGTTAACGCGCTCCGCAAAATTAAATTTACCGCTCGTTTAGTAGAACGTTAACGTTTTAATATTCCACCAAATTGGTAAGTTAACATCAACGCTAACGGTCACAAAATCATGATATTACAATATGAGATTATTGTTTAGCGTTAGCTTATACTCTAACGTTTGTTCCATAATTTAAAAATTAGCTTATACTATCTAACAATACTCTTTACTAAACACACCCTTATTATTAACACTGTAATCAATTTGTGTGATGTACAGTGTACTTGCGGCGTGTGATCTCATGACTTTCGTTTGCTATTCCCTCTATGCTATAGAGAATATTATATCATATAAAGATAATAACACTTAACTATCAAGTAAATTATCATAATAATATTATAATATCTATAATTTTTAAAATATAAGTTTTAGTCTATATCCTAAAATATTTTTCCTTAATTTTGAATCATTTTTCTTTCGATTAGTATTGAATGACTTAAATATCTTAAAAATATTTAAAAATAAAAAGTTTGTTTCTAAGTTATATAAAAAAAATGACTGAATTTAAAAATATATATATTTAACGATGTGGATAAAAAAATAATATTTTCTAAAAATATAAGGATTAAAGTTTATATTTTTATAATTATATGCACTAAAATATCATTATGACAATTTGTAGGATAATTGAATATTATTTTCCTATTTGTCTAATTTTAGAAAGTGTGACATATTCGATCCCATATAATTTTATCCTCATATGGAATCTCACCCATGTGAAGTGCTTGTTGAGGAACGGGAGGCGTTGCAGTAATAAATTTAATACAACCCCCTCCAATAGCCCACATGGCAGTGCTCGAGCCGTTGGATCTATCCAACAGCCCGCATACTAAATAACAATTATTTTTTTACTTACATGAGCCTGGAACCGGAACCGTAAAGGACCACTTCGGTTAGGGTTCGACCCCCGACCGAACCGGTTGGAACCATAAGGTTCCTGTTGGAACCGTAGAGATCCGGGACCGGAACTATTTTAATTATTTTCGATTTTTTTATATAATTTTAAAAAAAGGTTCGAACCGGAACCAGAATCGATCGGTTGATTCCGGTTCGGTTTATGGTTTCGTTCCACTTAAATGCGGAATCAAAATTACCGATTCGGTTCCGATTCTATACTTATGGAACATGAAACCGACCGTTCCGTTCCAAATCAGAACCAAACCGCCGACCAGGTATACATGAGCCCATGTAAATCGCGACTCAACGATCACGATGATGCCACGTGACATTAGAAGCGTTGCAGTAAATTTATCTAATGAACTGTGTCGATTGACGTTCACGACTATCATCTATGGGATTTGGAAATCTATTATGATTGGTTGCGACTCTCATCCGTACAAATATGATGTAATGCTTCATCAGCCTCACAGAGTCTCAGCTTTCTAGTTCCATCTCCATCAACCTTTCAAATCATAATCCAAAAACCTGCACATTTTCTCACTCTATCTCCTAATCCAACTTCTAAACTAACCCCATCAACTCACTAAAACTCACTCAACTCAGCTCACTCACTCACAAACTCACCTTCTCAATATCCACTCGCTCCATCTCAAAAGCTCTCCAAAATACAAACTTTAAGCCACCCATTTGTGTCCTCAAGTTCCTGGATCCGAATCCCAACTCAAATTCTCAACTTTTAGTGAACCCGGGTCACTAAAATGGATATTCCGATAGTAAACGAGTCCTCCTTCTCTGCTGCCAACCCATCTTCCTACAGTTTGTCAGAGATTTTGTCTTATCCAATCAATGGTGGTGCTGCTGGTGATATGGGGCTCCGAATGGAGAATATGGGTCATGGGTTTGGGGAAAGCTCGGGTCTCAGAGATGGGTCAATGGAGGAATCAACAGTGACTGAGCAAAGTGGTGGTGGGTGTGGAAGAAAGAGAAGGGATTTGAGCTCTGAAGATGAATCCTCTAAGATTGCTTCTACTACTACTAGTGCCAATGACTTGGTAAGTGTAATTTAGTTTTTGCTTTCAATTTTTCCTTTTTTAATTTTTTCGGGGTGTTTGAATTTGTCAGTTTTTTGATAAAAATGGAAGGGAAAAAATGAGAATTTTGAGGAATGTATTTTTTTTTTTGATGAGATTGAAGATCAGAGAGAGAGATGAAGAAGTATTTTAGATAATTATGTTTATGCTCAATTGCTGTTTCCCTGGGACAATTTGAAGATTGATATTAACTAGAATCCATTCTCTGCTGAATATTAAAGAAAATGAGAGGATAAAGAAAGATGAAGTTCATGATAATTGTTTGGTGTTGATTTGGTTTTGAGTTTGTGGAAAGCTGAATCAGTTGTTTTATGCACTAGTCCTAGGGGGTGTAGTTCGGTGGCAAAGTGTTGAGGCCTGTGTTCAAGTCCGGGGTTTATTTATTGTAAGAACTTGAGACAATCGGGGGTTTTAACTGCTACGTTTAAGTTTGGGTCGGGTGGTTTGGCAGAGGGGTTTTCAACGTTTCCAAAAAAATAAAATAAAAAAGTTATTTTATGCACTATTAGCTGGTGGATTTATTTCTCGAGGAACCAAATGGTTAAACTCTTAATCTGAATTAGTTGTTTAGGAACAAAAGGATTTCTAAAGAATTTATGTTCTTTCTACTGTTCAAACCTAGAATGAGGTTTCTTATGTTGTGAGAGCTCAGATACCATGGCATGAATGATAATTGCAGTTGATCTGGGTTCCGAATGTGGAGCGGTTCATGTTGCGTCAGTGTTCATATTATCATTTGATTCCATGTTTTGATTATGAAGCTTTTATTTATTTATTTATTTTTAATCTTTTTACAGAATGATTCAAATGGTAAAAGGATGAAAACATCTGGACCAAAAAATGAAAAGGGTTCAAAAGCTGAAGTGGAAGCAAGTTCTGAGGCCGGTAACAAGCCAGCTGAAAGCAGTAAACCAGCTGAGCCACCTAAGGACTATATTCATGTCAGAGCAAGAAGGGGCCAAGCTACTGATAGCCATAGTTTATCAGAGAGAGTAATTCACTTCAATCCTCTTGACATACCAATTACGAAAAAGTTGCAATTTCTAGAATAGTGATGATGTTTCATTTGGCTAATAAACCATTTGTGTAGTTAGCTATGGAAATTCTGTCACTGTTTCCTTCTCTTTGTAATTTGATTTTTGTGTGTGGAACAATTGCTTTCTTTCTCAGCTATTCTATTTTCAAACACAGGCTAGAAGAGAAAAAATTAGCGAGAGGATGAAGAATCTCCAGGATCTAGTCCCTGGATGTAATAAGGTATCTAATGATTTGAACAACTTTTGAATAATAATAGTTAGGTGATATTGTGGTTTTATACAATTTGGCCTGGGGAAGAAAAATAATAATAAACCCATTGTCTGTGCTTTGTTGAAAATTTTGTTTTTAGTCCCAATGAAGCCTCTTTCAACTCAGTAATTCATCATAACAATTTGGTGTATTTCATTGACAATCAGGTCATTGGAAAAGCTCTTGTTCTCGATGAAATAATTAATTACGTTCAGTCACTACAGCAGCAGGTTGAGGTATAAATATCCCATCTTATCTTATATGTGGCATTTTTATTCTTTACGTCGTTTAACTTTAATTTCTTCTATATTCATGACTTCACTTCTGCAGTTTATGTCAATGAAGTTAGAAGCCGTCAATTCCAGGATGAGCTTGACTAGTACCGTTGCAGGATTTAATCCTAAAGATGTAAGTGTTTCAAGGATGTGCTTTTAATAATACCCAGAAATCCGTTGAACTCTTGAGTGTCATTTGACTCGGAACTACAACCTTTTGTAGTCAGGAAACCCATAGGATATAATGTCACAGGTAGATGGCCCCATAATATGTGAACAAGGAGAATCAAAGAACCCACAACGCTTGCCTTTCTTCCAGACCTCAAAAGTGTTGTGAAAATTTGGGAAAAAAGTCTCTTTCGCAACTATGAATATGTACATGATTCTGCCAATTCATCTTTTAACCACTCTACCGCTATAATGTCCTCGTGTGTGAATTACCAATTCACCGCAGAATTTTTCATCTTACTGGCAGTATGTCACATCTAGGCTGTGCCTTTTTTCATCTAGGCTGTATGTTCATGATCCCTAATGTAAATTCTCTAGATTCATCATGGTTTTATTTTATTATTTCATAAGAGCCGTTTCTGTAGAATGTAAATGAATGCAAAGTTCTCGCAGATTTTCTAAGACGATTAATCCTCTCCTTTTGAAATTTTAGCTTGGCGCACAAGCTCCTCTTGATGCTACCGTGAATGATATGGTCACAAGCAGCAAGGGAATATGTTCAAGCTCAAGGATCACATCCAGATTGGCTGCATATGCAAGTTAGTGGAAGTTTTGAAAGAGCAACATAAAATTTTAGATGACTCTCTGGTGGATTAAGCAGGAGCAAGTTTAGTTGTTCTGTTTGTGATCCTTAATGGGGAAGTTGCTATTGGTTTCTTCCTACATGCAAAGACCATTCTTAAGTTTGTTGTCATTATCATTGTTATTATATCATTTGTATAAAAAGTCTCTCTTCATATGTATCACTTATTGGATACTCCTATGTACTCTATTTCTTCTCAGTTTTGACAAAAACTCTTAAAACAATTTGTAATGGTGACTTTATTTAATACGATTCTTATATATTATATAATTATTAATTAGTAGTATTACGTCATTCATACGACGGTGGTGATATTAAAGAACTACTCCAATTGAAGAGACAAGTCAGTAAAGTAAACTTCTATCTGGGACTTCTATTTGTTCGGCTAAAGGAACTCCAGAATTTGGGTTTGGTACCTTTTTGACTACATTATAAGTTTACATATATATTGTTGATGGGGATTTTTGCGGCTAAGATTTCTGGACAGTTCGGTAAAGGCAGAGAAGGAAATTCTCCTCATCCGAGGACCAGGGGTCAGAGGGTGTATGTCGTTCTTCGACCCGATGTGGAGCTCGGGTCCAGCTTATTTTGGGTATGACCGACTAGAGGAAACCAACATGGTACAGATTTTAGAGACCGAAAACATCAGAGCCGACTGACCATATTAGACCGGAAGCTCGATTTGGTTCTGTCTATCTCTTGGAACAAGTTGATGAGTTCAGACATTTCGGGTCAGGGCGGAAACCGTTTTTGGAAACTCGGCAGGTCACTTGGCCGATCTCTTGAAGATCGACGTGAGATCAGATTGGTTGAACTTTTCCCTCCAAAATTAACTCTCACATCCGAAATCTGACAGGTTGTCATCATTAATGAAGAGACGTGACAATGTATTTTTACGGCGTGATGTGATAGGAAATCAAATGGTAGACTTTGCTTTCAGCGATGACAGGTTGGGGAAGAGAACCTGTCAAATCACCGGAAACCTGCAGACCTGTAAGGCTGGCGTCACCTAGATACGAGAACAGTGTTATATATCCATTAGTATATAATGGGAGGTGGATGACATTTGTAGAGTTTGGGAAAATTTTCCATTTGAGAATCATTTGTAAGAAATATTGAAAGAGAACAAACTACTCATTTTCTTTAGACCTTCGCTAAAACAGGTCGGCCGAGCTCGGTTTGGTAATAAAATGAACCCCCCCCCCCCCCCACTTTGTGCCCGTGCATGTAGGTTGGACTTGATCCGCCGAACCACGTTAAACACTCTCTGTTCGATTTTTTGTGCTTGTTTTGTTTTTCGCCAAATTACCTTTGGTCTCCCCATAACCAAACAAATTCAAGGTTGAATGAGGATTGTCTCGGGAGAGTTATCTCGAAACTACCACTGGGACGAAAATCACCCCTCAACATATATAATTTGAAATTTACTAGGATATTGAATGCATATATTTGTAGTATACCCAAAAATTCACTTCTATTGGAGACGAGTTCGATCTCCATATTGGAGATATATATTTTCACTCAAATATTTGGGGAGAAATAAAATCTCTACACTTGTAGGAAATCAAACACATGTTCTCCCATGATTTCTATGAATTTGAGGTCTTGGAACATCGTTGCTCTCAATCGAATTCATCATATGCCACCTTAATGCTGCATTGATTTTGCCTTCAAGATTTTTTGAGGTTCCAAATTTGTTGACAAGACAAATAGGCACCCCTTTGAATTCAGGAAAAAAATCCAAATGAAAGAGGAACTCATTACCATGTGATTGAACAAAATGTTCTTTCCACCATCGGGCCTACATGATACTCAATTACGAAACCATATGGTGATATGTTTGCATCAAAATTGTCAACTTTGACCTCATATTTATTATTTCAAATGTAGTAAGAGTAATTGTTATATCATTTCCCTAATTCCATACATATACTCCAGTGTATACAGCGCCAACATCTAAAGTGATGACTTCATAGAACACAGTCTCATCCGTATATTTAGACTCCAACAAAATCTTGTGATGTCAGTATCATTTTTTGAACATAAAAGTATATAGATACAGTCGTACCAATGCAATCTGTGGAATTTTATAGATAAACAAATAAAGTTAAAATTAAAATAAAAAAGAATGGTGGTTATCATATTATTCATACTATTTAATTATATAACATCTTCTCTCATATAGTTTTCCTACTTATACAATAAGGACATTTGGAACTTTCTAAAAAAAAATTTCAAAATCCATAAAAACACAAGCTAAGGAAATCCAATTCCAAAAGCAATAAGAATAATAGTTAACTAGGAAATATCATTACTACCAACGTAACAACATCAGTAATCAAAAACTTATTTTTAATTACGTTTTTAAATTAAAAAATTAATTTTAATTTTAATTTTTTTTTGTTGACTCAATCAGTTTGCCTATCCTACTAAACAATAATTACATTATCCAAACTAGCTAAATAAATTATTTTGTAACATAAAATAGTAACAATAATAAATTTATTTATTACTCCATGGTTGTCTATTAATATTCATTCCACTAGTGTAGGAGCATCAGCTTTTTGCATAGGAGCATCAACATTCTTGTCATCGGCGTTATTTAGTTCATCGGCATTTTCCATAGGAGCATCAACATTCTTATCATCGGTATTTTTTTTAAAAGGTGTTGCGAACAATCTCCTTTCAAATTTAGTGGTGGAAGGGTGAAGAGATGTGAAAAATATTTTTTTCAAATATATTAGTGGAATGGTTATGAGAAGTTAAATAATAATAATAATATAATAATAATAATAATAATAATATAATAATAATAATATAATAATAATAAATAATAATAATAATAAAGATTCCAAATCACCCAAGGGTTTGCAAATGCGGCCTAACTTGTCTATTTGACTTTTGACACTGTTATTTCAATTTAGTGACGGTAGCAATTGATCGTAAATTCACAATTTATTGGTGAAATAAATAAACAAATATGAATTTTTCCCCTTAAATTTTCCTTTACTAAACAATGACATGTACAAATTATTGAAGGTAAATTGATTATTTTATAGGTCAAAAGCAATCAACATATCTTTTTAACAAAAAATTAGAAAACAATTGACAAATTGAATTTGTATCGAATTCAAAACGAATTGAATAAAAATTTACGGATTTGTATTCGATTCATTTATTAAACGAATCATAATATCGGGATTCGTATTCGATTAGTTTATTAAATTAATCGGATACAAATCTTCATTTAGACCTAATATGATTCAGTGACATAAATTATCGTAATTTATTTACGTTACTTATTCATAATGTATATATAAATACACAATCAATAGATTTATTAAAAATAACTCACTAAATCTAAACATCATTATTCTTTTTGTGGTAATTAGCAACAACTTCTTGAATCGTAACTAAAAAATAACATCTAGTAAGGAAAATAATAACACGAATCATAAACCAATAAACGAATACAAATTGAATTGATCTACTTATTACACAAATTTACTTTTCTAAATCCATACAACTTTAAATTAAAACGAATTGATTCTTAATTAGAAAATAAAACAATTAGTAAAGAAAATGAATAAATTAGATCCTAAAAGAAGACCGATCGAATTGAATTTATCTATTTATTAAACGAATTTATTTTTATAAATTTATATTCGCTTTAAATTGAATCGAATGAATAAACAATCTTTACAGTTTTTAATTGGAAAAAAAATAAATATATCAGTTTATTAAAAAAATCGGGGGTCCATTTATTCTGTATTACAATTATTACAAATATTTCGGTAGTTACAAGAAATCCGAATTAGACTTAAATTTAGCCCAGCAGACCTTCTCGGTAGACCCTGAAATCAGACCCACAGAGCAGACCCTCACGGCAGAGGCTGAGAGCGGAGACTGAGAGAAGAGGCTGGCGAGCAGAGGCAGAGGCTGGCGAGCGGAGGCAGAGGCTGGCGAGCGGAGGCAGAGGCTGGCGAGCAGAGGCAGAGGCTGATGAGCAGAGTTAGACCCTGAAATTGATGAAGTTCTTCACTTTCCCGAGGCTTGTTGATGTCAACAATATCCTTAAAAACAAATATGTCCCCTACCGTAGGTGCAGTAGAACGTGAGACGATTGTTTCCCAGGATACAACGGAAAACGTACGAGTAAGGGCACCACCGAACTCGTATCCAACGAACCACAAAAGTGTTTGAACTCTCCCTTAACAAAACAAAGAAAAACGAGCTGTTGTGTGATGTTTTGTTCTCTGTGTTTTAAACAAAATCTGAGTATTTTTTATATAGGAAAAAACGAAACAAACTCATTTAAAGGAAATTAACATGCCAATTATATCTCATAAATGGGAAGTCTTTCACTTGTTGTGACCACCAAGCTAATTAAATTAGCTGTTATGGAAATTCACTTTTGTAACCACCAAGCTAATTAAATTAGTTGTTATGGAAATTCAAAAGCTTGAAAAATTGAAGAGATTAGTAAAAATTCGGCTGGGCCGGGCCCGCATAATTTGGTCCGGCATTCGTGTAAGCAGAACACGCGGGTGCACACGAGCCAAGCCTGTTTGGATTTTGATTTGCACCCCCCATGCGCGCACGTAGATTGAGCCTCTATCCTTATAACTCTTACCCATCTACTTATGAGCAATCATATATAAGCACAAGTTTCCCTCTATAACTTTCCCATATGGGACAAGCTAACTTCTCTTTATTTTCCAACATCAATGGGTGAACTTTGAGCAACAATTTCTCATTCACCCAAGCACCATTTTAAGCATATGAATATACCATTTCGAAGTACTCACGGAGGAGTATCTGAATCATTCAATAACAACCACTAACACGAAGTGGACCATGCTTAAAATTGAGCCTCAAAATGCTTACTCATAAGAATTTTTTCAACAATCCCCCACATGAATGAAATTAGCGAAAAACGTCAAATAAAATTATTTTACAAAACATTTTATTTTGACCTAGAAGAGTTCAACGGTTCAACACCTGCATAGGATAGGTAGACCTCAGCCTTTGAACCTTCCTTTGTGAAAATATATCTCATTTACTGGCTGACAGTGGACGCGATGTCATTGAACTGTATTGCCGTTCATGTAAATCAAGAACATATATCACACATATATTTTACCTAACACATATGAGTTCTCATTGTTATGTTCATTTTGGCGATGAACATTAACCTGGTTCTGCAAGAGTTTCTAAGAATTGTGCCCCGTACAATTCCCTTTGAAGCGGCCCTACTTCTCTCTCACATAGGTGATATCTTATTTAAGAGTATCTCGTAATACTCTGCTCGGATTCCCGACGCATAAGAATCATTAAAAGCTTTTGCTTAACCTCCATCCATACGAGCATCACTGTTTCATTTCACCATAGGAATGGACTAGAGGGTAACCCCCACAGTGAACCAATTATGTCATTTACGAGTAGGTTGTCCCATTGAACCTAGATCTTGGGATCTCCAGTCAACAAGGTTGGGTTTTCCTTCGTAATAAATATTTATCTAATGGGCTTTAGTCTCATTCCCCTCGATGATTTCACAACCAACTCTCTATTTAACCCTTTGGTTAGCGGATCCGCAATGTTATCCTTTGACTTTACATAGTCAATCGAAATAACTCCAGTAGAGAGTAATTGTCTAACAGTATTGTGTCTACGACGAATATGTATAGACTTACCATTATACAGATTGTTATGTGCCCTTCCAATTGCAGATTTACTATCGCAATGAATGCAAATTGCTGGCACTGGCTTAGGCCAACTTGGAATATCCTCTAGAAAATTTCGAAGGCATTCTGCTTCTTCAGCACACTTGTCTAATGCAATGAATTCTGATTCCATTGTAGATCTGGCTATCACAGTCTGTTTGGAGGATTTCCATGATATAGCTGCACATGCTAGTGTAAACACATAGCCACTGGTAGACTTTGAGTCTTTCATGTCAGATATCCAATTAGCATCACTGTATCCTTCGACTACAGCTGGATATCTATGATAGTGCAACCCATAATTACGAGTACAACATAAGTACCTAAGTACTATCACTATTGTATTCCAGTGATCAACCCCTGGATTACTCGTATATCTGTTGAGCTTGTTTATTGTACAGGCTATATCAAGCCTTGTACAACTCGATAGATACATCAAACTCCCGATCACTCTAGAGTATTCTATTTGAGATATACCATCTCCCCTATTCTTTGATAGGTGTAGACTCACATCTAAAGGAGTTCTTGCCACAGCAGAATCATCATTGTTGAATTTACCAAGAATCTTGTCCACATAGTGCGACTGATCAAGAATAAGTCCCTCTGGACTTCTCGAGATCTTTATTCCCAGAATGACATCTGCTAGACCCATGTCTTTCATGTCAAACTTAGATTTCAGCATATTCTTGGTAGATTTCACCATTTTAACATTACTCCCGACAATCAATATGTCATCAACGTAGAGACATAAAATGACATAGCCAACTTCTGTCTCTCTGACATAAATACACTTATCACATTCATTGATTTTGAAACCATTTGCCAACATGGTGTCATCAAACTTTTTATGCCACTTATCACATTCATTGATTTTTACAGGACTTTCTTTTCTTGTCCTGGAGCTATAAATCCTTCAGGTTGATCAATGTAGATTTCTTCATCTAAATCTCCATTCAGAAAGGCTGTTTTCACATCCATCTGATGTACCTCAAGATTGCGCAAAGCTGTAATCGCTAGTATCATCCTTATGGAATTTATTCTCGTTACATGAGAATAAGTATCAAAATAATCAAGACCTTCACGTTGTCTGTAACCTTTAATTACAAGTCTTGCTTTGTACTTGTCAATTGATCCATCTGCCTTTATTTCTTTTTGAAAATCCACTTGGACCCTAAAGGTTTACATCCTGGAGGAAGATCCACTAACTCCCAGGTGTGATTTTGTAAAATGGATTCAATTTCACTATTGATGGCATCTTTCCACAAAGCACCATCAGCTGACCTTACAGCTTCGTTATAGCTTTGAGGATCATTCTCTAGCAAAAATGTCAGAAAATCTGGACCAAATGATTTTTCCGTTCTAGCTCTTTTGCTGCGTCTTGGTTCAAGTTCAAAAACTTGTTGATCCTCTGGAACATTTATGTGTTCTTGGTCCTGACTATCTTCAATGATAGTCTCATGTGCCCGTTGTGCATATTTGAATTCGAATTAGTTTTACAGAGAAAAACGTATTCGAAAAATGATGCATTCCTCGACTCCATTATCGTATTCTTTTGAATATCTGGTACATTAGACTCATACACAAGAAATCGATAAGCATTAATGTTATGTGCATATCCTATGAAAACACAATCAACAGTTTTTGGTCATATCTTCACCTTCTTAGGTGGAGGAATGACTACTTTGGCAAGACACCCCCCACACTCGTAGGAATTTATAGGAAGGTACTCTTCTTTTCCACATTTCATAAGGAGTTTTCCATACTTCTTTCCGTGTGTACCGTACATTTAAAATGTAATTAGCTGATAAGATAGCTTCTCCCCACATATTCTGAGGTAAGCCAGAGCTGATTAACATAGCGTTTCATCTCTTTCAAGGTACGATTCTTCCGTTCCGCAATCCCATTGGATTGAGGTGAATAAGGAGCTGCGGTTTGATGTATGATTCCATTTTGTTCACAAAGTGATTCAAAAGGAAAAACATACCACCACCACCACGATCACTTCTTAACTCCTTAATTCTTTTATTCAGTTGGTTCTCAACTTCATTCTTATAGAGAACAATTTCTCTATAGCTAGCTCGTCCTTGCTTTTCATTAAATACACATAACAAAATCTTGTGCAATCATCAATAAAGGTAATAAAATATTTATTACCGCCTCTCGATTGTATTGAATTAAAATCACATACATCGGTATGAATAGATCAAGTGGTTCAGAGTTTCTTTCAATACTATGAAAGATGATCTAGTTAGTTTTGCCTCAACACAAGTATCACACTTATGTCTGTTATCAATTTTAAAATTGGGAATGTGATTCATGTTAATTAATTTTCGCAATGAATTAAAATTAACATGTCCTAATCTACCATGCCATAGATTAGAGTACTCAACAATATAAGCAGAAGAACTAGCTTTATTGATATTTTTGGGGTTTAACAACCATTACATTGAGCTTAAATAGCCCATCAGTTACATACATTTTTCCCACATACATCCCATTTTAGTCAAAACTACTTTATCAGACTCGAACACCATCCGGAATCCATGCTTGTTCAGAAGCGATCCAGACACAAGATTCTTCCGTATTTCAGGTACATACAGAACATTGTTCAAAGTTAACTCTTTCCCCGAGGTCATCTTCAGAATCACCTTTCATTGACATTCAATCTCAGATGTTGCTGAATTTCCCATGTATATCTTTTCCCCATTACCAGCAGGTTCAAATGAAGAAATAAATGCCCTTGTCCGAGCACACATGTCGAGTGGCACCAGTGTCAATCCACCACTCTCTTGGGTTAGAACCCACCAGATTCACCTCAGAAACCACAGCTGAAAGGTTAATGTCTGAAACATCTTGAGTCATGTTTTCCAGCACATTAGCCTCTTGTTTCTTTTTCTTCTTCGGGAGTCTGCACTCAGAAGACTTGTGACCCATTTTGTCACAGTTGAAGCATCTTCCTTGAAATTTGGATTTATTGGAAACCCATCCTTTAGGGCCCATTTTTAACCCTTTGTTCTTGAGGTTCTTGTTCTTATGGCCATGTTCGACAACATTTGCTTTGGCCTCATGAGTCATTCCTCTCTTGTCAGAAACTCGGTTATCTTCCTCAATTCTCAGTTTAAGAACCAAGTCTTCAATGCTCATTTCTTTTCGCTTATGATTTAGATAATTCTTGAAATCTTTCCAACCAGGTGGTAGTTTCTCAATTATCGAGGCTACTTGGAAGGTTTCACTTAAACTCATCCCCTCAGCATGAATTTCTGCTAGAATAATCTCCAGTTCTTGTACTTGGCTTAACAAAGTTTTGGAATCAATCATCTTAAAATCTAGGAAACGGCATACGACAAATTTCTTAGTACCGGCATCCTCAGTTTTATATTTTCGATCTAAAGATTCCCAAAACCCTTTAGCTGTTTTCATTCCGGCGTACACACTGTATAAAGAATCACTTAGCCCAATCAGCACATAATTCTGACATAGGAATTCAGAATGTTTCCAAGCATCGATCGCACTGATCACTTGGATATCAATCTCACCCTCCGCGGGTACAGGAGCATCTTCCTTTAGAAACCTCGCAAGGTTCAACGTGGTCAAGTAGAAAAACATTTTCTGTTGCCACCTTTTGAAATTCTGACCACTGAATTTTTCAGGTTTTTCCGCAGCAGGATTGACATGGCTCACATGTCCAACAAGTTGTCTAGCCATAGAGGCAGCAACACCTTGGCCAGCCACAGCGGCTGCCATATTAAGCCCAGAAGCTTAAGCAAGTTGGCCAGCCGAAGAGGTTGCCACTGCACTTTGGTCAGCCACGGGGGCTGCCACAACATTCTGGCCAGCCGAAGAGGCTGCCATATTCGGGTCTACTATGTTTGGACTGATTTCCATATCCACAGAGTCGAGTTTTGTTTTAAGATTGTATTACAATTATTACAAATATTTCGGTAGTTACAAGGAAATCCGAATTAGACTTAAATTTAGCCCATCAGACCCTATCGGTAGACCCTGAAATCAGACCTTCTCGGCAGACCCTGAAATCAGACCCACGGAGCAGACCCTCACGGCAGAGGCTGAGAGCGGAGGCGGAGATCAGAGGCTGGCGAGCGGAGGCAGAGGCTGACGAGCAGAGGCAGAGGCTGGCGAGCAGAGGCAGATAGGGGTGAGCAAAACCGGTTTCGGTTCCGGTTCCGCATAGAACCGGAACCTACCCGGAAAAATTCGGTTCCGCACTAAGTTGAACCGGAACCTACCCAATTAAACAAGGTACCCTATTATTCGGTTCCAATCCGGTTCTGGTCCGGTTCCGAATTACCCTATCAATTTCAATAGCTGCAATAATTTCACATGCAAAAGCAAATTTCAACAGTCAGACTGTGTCACGTTGGGTCACCGGCCCAGTTCTGAGGTGGAGCTTGCTGTCCACGAGACCTAATGGCTAATAGTAAATGAATCACCATCAAGACAGGTTAATTAGTAAGCCAAATTAAGTATCATTTTCGTCAGAAGTGAGTAAGATTTCAAGCCAACCATCTAATATATTATTGCCACAGCTAGCTAATAACACACATGTACACAGATACAACAGTAAAGCATTTAATTATAACATCCCCATAATTGATGAATAAATATCGAAAATGAGCTGTAAATTTTTGAACTGTCAAATTTAAAATAAGTTCGATTTTTATTTAATCTATTCGAGTATAAATTCGAACAAATTTCGGACAAAATAACAATGATCTAATAAAAATTTACAACTGTAGACACACATGCAATCTTAGCACTACATAACTCATCACTGCCCATTTTATCCTATCTATTTTTATGCGTGTTGTAACATCAACTCTCATGCCAAATTTATGTTCATATAAACCGGTTCCATGGTCCGGTTCCGGTTCCGACTATTTTGGAACCGGAACCTACCCGAATAAAATCGGTTCCTTCATATTTGGAACCGGAACCTACCCGATTACAACAGGTTCCGGTTCCAAACCCGAAAAATCGGTCCGGTTCCAACCGGTTCCGGGTAGAACCGGAACCGATGCTCACCCCTAGAGGCAGAGGCGGATGAGCAGAGGCTGGCGAGCAGATGCAGATGCTGATGAGCAGATGCAGAGGCTGATGAGCAGAGGCAGAGCTGATGAGCAGAGTTAGACCCTGAAATTGATGAAGTTCTTCACTTTCCCGAGGCTTGTTGATGTCAACAATATCCTTAAAAAAATATGTCCCCTACCGTAGGTGCAGTAGAACGTGAGACGATTGTTTCCCAGGATACAACGGAAAACGTTCGAGTAAGGGCACCACCGAACTCCTATCCAACGAACCACAAAAGTGTTTGAACTCTCCCTTAACAAAACAAAGAAAAACGAGCTGTTGTGTGTGATGTTTTGTTCTCTGTGTTCTAAACAAAATCTGAGTATTGTTTATATAGGAAAACGAAAAACACAGCTCATTTAAAGGAAATTAACATGCCAATTATATATCATAAATGGGAAGTCTTTCACTTGTTGTAACCACCAAGCTAATTAAATTAGCTGTTATGGAAATTCAACTTTTGTAACCACCAAGCTAATTAAATTAGCTGTTATGGAAATTCAAAAAGCTTGGAAAATTGAAAAAATTAGTAAATATTCGGCTGGGCCGGGCCCGCACAATTTGGTCCGGCATTCGTTTACGCAGGACACGCGGGTGCACACGAGCCAAGCCTGTTTGGATTTTGATTTGCACCCCCCCTTCGCGCACGTAGAGAGAGCCTCTATCCTTATAACTCTTACCCATCTACTTATGAGCAATCATATATAAGCACAATTTTCCCTCTATAGCTTTCCCATATGGGACAAGCTAACTTCTCTTTATTTTCCAACACCAATGGGTGAACTTTGAGCAACAATTTATCATTCACCCAAGCACCATTTTAAGCATATGAATATACCATTTCGAAGTACTCACGGAGGAGTATCTGAATCATTCAATAACAACCACTAACACGAAGTGGACCATGCTTAAAATTGAGCCTCAAAATGCTTACTCATAAGCATTTTTTCAACAATCCCCCACATGAATGAAATTGGCGAAAAACGTCAAATAAAATTATTTTATAAAACATTTTATTTTGACCTAGAAGAGTTAAACGGTTCAACACCTGCATAGGATAGGTAGACCTCAGCCTTTGAACCTTCCCTTATGAAAATATATCTCATTTACTGGCTGACAATGGACGCGATGTCATTGAACTGTACTGCCGTTCATGTGAATGAAGAACATATATCACACAGATATTTTACCTAACACATATGAGTTCTCATTGTTATGTTCATTTTGGCGATGAACATTAACCTGGTTCTGCAAGAGTTTCTAAGAATTATGCCCCGTACAATTCCCTTTGAAGCGGCCCCACTTCTCTCTCACATAGGTGATATCTTATTTAAGGGTATCTCGTAATACTCTGTTCGGATTCCCGACGCATAAGAATCATTAAAAGCTTTTGCTTAACCTCCATCCATACGAGCATCACTGTTTCATTTCACCATAGGAATGGACTAGAGGGTAACCCCCACAGTGAACCAATTATGTCATTTACGAGTAGGTTGTCCCATTGAACCTAGATCTTGGGATCTCCAGTCAACAAGATTGGGTTTTCCTTCGTAATAAACATTTATCTAATGGGCTTTAGTCCCATTCCCCTCGATGATTTCACAACCAACTCTCTATTTAACCCTTTGGTTAGAGGATCCGCAAAGTTATCCTTTGACTTTACATAGTCAATCGAAATAACTCCAGTATAGAGTAATTGTCTAACAGTATTGTGTCTACGACGAATATGTATAGACTTACCATTATACAGATTGTTATGTGTCTTTCCAATTGCAGATTTACTTTCGCAATGAATGCAAATTGCTGGCACTGGCTTAGGCCAACTTGGAATATCCTCTAGAAAATTCGAAGGCATTCTAATTCTTCAGCACACTTGTCTAATGCAATGAATTCTGATTCCATTGTAGATCTGGCTATCACAGTCTGTTTGGAGGATTTCCATGATATAGCTGCACATGCTAGTGTAAACACATAGCCACTGGTAGACTTTGAGTCTTTCATGTCAGATATCCAATTAGCATCACTGTATCATTTGACTACAGCTGGATATCTATGATAGTGCAACTCATAATTACGAGTAAAACGTAAGTACCTAAGTACTCTCGCTATTGCATTCCAGTGATCAACCCCTGGATTACTCGTATATCTGCTGAGCTTGTTTACTGTACAGGCTATATCAGGCCTTGTACAACTCGATAGATACATCAAACTCCCGATCACTCTAGAGTATTCTATTTGAGATATATCATCTCTCTTATTCTTTGATAGGTGTAGACTCACATCTAAAGGAGTTCTTGCCACAGCAGAATCATCATTGTTGAATTTACCAAGAATCTTGTCCACATAGTGCGACTGATCAAGAATAAGTCCCTCTGGACTTCTCGAGATCTTTATTCCCAGAATGACATCTGCTAGACCCATGTCTTTCATGTCAAACTTAGATTTCAGCATATTCTTGGTAGATTTCACCATTTTAACATTACTCCCGACAATCAGTATGTCATCAACGTAGAGACATAAAATGACATAGCCAACTTCTGTCTCTCTGACATAAATACACTTATCACATTCATTGATTTTGAAACCATTTGCCAACATGGTGTCATCAAACTTTTTATGCCACTGTTTCGGGGTTTGTTTCAATCCATACAAGGATTTAACTAACTTACAGACTTTCTTTTCTTGTCCTGGAGCTATAAAGCCTTCAGGTTGATCCATGTAGATTTCTTCATCTAAATCTCCATTCAGAAAGGGTGTTTTCACATCCATCTGATGTACCTCAAGATTGCGCAAAGCTGCAATCGCTAGTATCATCCTTATGGAATTTATTCTCGTTACATGGAAATAAGTATCAAAGTAATCAAGACCTTCACGTTGTCTGTAACCTTTAATTACAAGTCTTGCTTTGTACTTGTCAATTGATCCATCTGCCTTTATTTTCTTTTTGAAAATCCACTTGGACCCTAAAGGTTTACATCCTGGAGGAAGATCCACTAACTCCCAGGTGTGATTTTGTAAGATGGATTCAATTTCACTATTGATGGCATCTTTCCACAAAGCACCATCAGCTGACCTTACAGCTTCGTTATAGCTTTGAGGATCATTCTCTAGCAAAAATGTCAGAAAATCTGGACCAAATGATTTCCGTTCTAGCTCTTTTGCTACGTCTTGGTTCAAGTTCAACAACTTGTTGATCCTCTGGAACATTTATGTGTTCTTGGTCCTGACTATCTTCAATGATAGTCTCATGTGCCCGTTTGTGCACATTTGAATTCGAATTAGTTTTACAAGGGAAAAACGTATTCGAAAAATGATGCATTCCTCGACTCCATTATCGTATTCTTTTGAATATCTGGTACATTAGACTATACACAAGAAATCGATAAGCATTAATGTTATGTGCATATCCTATGAAAACACAATCAACAGTTTTTGGTCATATCTTCACCTTCTTAGGTGGAGGAATGACTACTTTGGCAAGACACCCCCACACTCGTAGGAATTTATAGGAAGGTACTCTTCCTTTCCACATTTCATAAGGAGTTTTCCCTACTTCTTTCTGTGGTACCTTATTTAAAATGTAATTAGCTGATAAGATAGCTTCTCCCCACATATTCTGAGGTAAGCCAGAGCTGATTAACATAGCGTTCATCATCTCTTTCAAGGTACGATTCTTCCGTTCCGCAATCCCATTGGATTGAGGTGAATAAGGAGCTGCGGTTTGATGTATGATTCCATTTTGTTCACAAAGTGATTCAAAAGGAAAAATATACTCACCACCACGATCACTTCTTAACTCCTTAATTCTTTTATTCAGTTGGTTCTCAACTTCATTCTTATAGAGAACAAATTTCTCTATAGCTTCGTCCTTGCTTTTCATCAAATACACATAGCAAAATCTTGTGCAATCATCAATAAAGGTAATAAAATATTTATTACCGCCTCTCGATTGTATTGAATTAAAATAACATACATCGGTATGAATTAGATCAAGTGGTTCAGAGTTTCTTTCAATACTATGAAAAGATGATCTAGTTAGTTTTGCCTCAACACAAGTATCACACTTATGTCTATTATCAATTTAAAATTGGGAATGTGATTCATGTTAATTAATTTTCGCAATGAATTAAAATTAACATGTCCTAATCTACCATGCCATAGATTAGAGTACTCAACAATATAAGCAGAAGAACTAGCTTTATTGATATTTTTGGGTTTAACAACCATTACATTGAGCTTAAATAGCCCATCAGTTACATACCCTTTTCCCACATACATCCCATTTTTAGTCAAAACTACTTTATCAGACTCGAACACCATCCGGAATCCATGCTTGTTCAGAAGCGATCCAGACACAAGATTCTTCTGTATTTCAGGTACATACAGAACATTGTTCAAAGTTAACTCTTTCCCCGAGGTCATCTTCAGAATCACCTTTCATTGACCTTCAATCTCAGATGTTGCTGAATTTCCCATGTATATCTTTTCCCCATTACCAGCAGGTTCAAATGAAGAAAACATGCTCTTGTCAGAGCACACATGTCGAGTGGCACCAGTGTCAATCCACCACTCTCTTGGGTTAGAACCCACCAGATTCACCTCAGAAACCACAGCAGAAAGGTTAATGTCTGAAACATCTTGAGATGTTTTCCAACACATTAGCCTCTTGTTTCTTTTTCTTCTTCAGCAGTCTGCACTCAGAAGACTTGTGACCCATTTTGTCACAGTTGAAGCATCTTCCTTGAAATTTGGATTTATTGGAAACTCATCCTTTAGGGCCCATTTTTGACCCTTTGTTCTTGAGGTTCTTGTTCTTATGGCCATGTTCGACAACATTTGCTTTGGCCTCATGAGTCATTCCTCTCTTGTCAAAAACTCGGTTATCTTCCTCAATTCTCAGCTTAAGAACCAAGTCTTCAATGCTCATTTCTTTTCGCTTATGCTTTAGATAATTCTTGAAATCTTTCCAACCAAGTGGTAGTTTCTCAATTATCGAGGCTACTTGGAAGGTTTCACTTAAACTCATCCCCTCAGCATGAATTTCTGCTAGAATAATCTCCAGTTCTTGTACTTGGCTTAACACAGTTTTGGAATCAATCATCTTAAAATCTAGGAAACGGCCTACGATAAATTTCTTAGTACCGGCATCCTCAGTTTTATATTTTCGATCTAAAGATTCCCAAAACCCTTTAGCTGTTTTCATTCCGGCGTACACACTGTATAAAGAATCACTTAGCCCAATCAGCACATAATTCCGACATAGGAATTCAGAATGTTTCCAAGCATCGATCGCACTGATCACTTGGATATCAATCTCACCCTCCGCGGGTACAGGAGCATCTTCCTTTAGAAACCTCGCAAGGTTCAACGTGGTCAAGTAGAAAAACATTTTCTGTTGCCACCTTTTGAAATTCTGACCACTGAATTTTTCAGGTTTTTCCGCAGCAGGATTGACATTGCTCACATGTCCAACAAGTTGTCTAGCCATAGAGGCAGCAACACCTTGGCCAGCCGAAGAGGCTGCCACTGCACTTTGGTCAGCCACGGGGGCTGCCACAACATTCTGGCCAGCCGAAGAGGCTACCATATTCGGATCTGCTGTGTTTGGACTGATTTCCATATCCACATAGTCGAGTTTTGTTTTAAGACTGTATTACAATTATTACAAATATTTCGGTAGTTACAAGGAAATCCGAATTAGACTTAAATTTAGCCCAGCAGACCCTATCGGTAGACCCTGAAATCAGACCTTCTCGGCAGACCCTGAAATCAGACCCACGGAGCAGACCCTCACGGAAGAGGCTGAGAGCAGAGGCTGGCGAGGCGGAGGGCAGAGGCTGGCGAGCGAGGCAGAAGAGGCTGGCGAGCGGAGGCAGAGGCTGGCGAGCAGAGGCAGCAGAGGCTGGCGAGCAGAGGCAGAGGCTGGCGAGCAGATGCAGAGGCTGATGAGCAGATGCAGAGGCTGATGAGCAGAGTTAGACCCTGAAATAGATGAAGTTCTTCACTTTCCCGAGGCTTGTTGATGTCAACAATATCCTTAAAAACAATTTCGTCCCCTACCGTAGGTGCAGTAGAACGTGAGACGATTGTTTCCCAGGATACAACGGAAAACGTATGAGTAAGGGCACCACCGAACTCGTATCCAACGAACCACAAAAGTGTTTGAACTTGATGAGTAGTAATTACATCACTTATTCCCACTCATTTGCCTAATATTTGTATTGTTTCTCGAGTTTTATGAACGTTTTGATGTGTTTGTTTGTATTTGCAGATAAATAAAGTTTGGAAAGCACTGGAGGCAATTTGGGGCAAAAACGGACAAAAATGCGTCAACATGGATATTTTGGTCTTTATCGCGTCGCGACGCCAAGAAGTCCGCGTCGCGACTCCCGGAATGCGTCGGACCTGCTAACGTGCGCCTTTTGCCACGTGTCAAAATCTGATTGGTCAAAATTTGCTAACGTGCGCCATGCCACGTGTCACCATCACAACGGTTCTGCTAATGTGCACCGGACGCCACGTGTCAACATCTGATTGGACCAAACCAAGCGCGTGCCACGTGTCGTCTTCCTATTGGACCGAATAACCGACGAATCAGAGCATGCCACGTGTCACCATTCTATTTGACCGAATTTCCACCCAATCACAAGTTGACACGTGGCACGATTTCATTGTACCGCATCGCCAGCCAACCACAGCGTGACACGTGTCACAATTATTGATGCCGACAGCCGCGTCATAACCCCGCGTGGACTCCATGTAACTGTTGCCAGCGTCGCGACGCTAGTGCAATTCCGCGTCGCGACGCTGGCCCAAAATGCCTATAAATTGAGCCTTCAGATTTCATTTTTCCTCATGCTCTCATTAGGATTATTCCCTGATTTTATAGGAAGCATCTAGTTTTGTATATATTAAAATTTTTAATTTATGTATTTTAATTTTCAGTAATAGTAGTTCTCTTCTTCTACCTTTCTTTTTAATGTTTAGTAGTTAATTTTCTGCTGGGGATAAGGTGAAGCTTTTATTATTTTAATTTAGATTAATCTCCCTTAAATATAATATGGAAATTATAATTCAAAATATAAAAGATTACCGCCTTAATGGCTGGTTTTATTTATTTGACATAATGTGGCACCGCCTATATGGTTGGTCTTTAGGTGACAGGTAATTATCGCCTATATGGCTGGTTTATGTTCAAATATTATTACCGTCTTTATGGCTGGTCGGACTTAATTTGACTTAATAAAGAATACCGCCTTTATGGCTGGTCGGTAATATCATGTTTAATTTCTGTATTATATTAAGGGAGATATCTAAATTATAAATAGTAAAAGTGGATCCTCAACCCCCAGCATTTTATTTTTATTCTAGGGAAGTGATGAAACACAATACACACACTTAATAATTGATTTTCTTTTTATGGGTAGTTCTTTAGTTTGTTTATTGAGTCTTAAGCTTAATGCGTCTTGTTAACTGGCAATTAATAAGATTGATGAGGTAAATCTAAAATGAACTAGACATAGGGATTTTAGGTTTCAGTCTTAGATTCAATAGCCCACGATCTTCCTTGAGGATAGATAACCCTTTAATATATTTCCTTACAGGATAGGAATATACCTGTCGGGCGGGGGTAGCCATAATTGGAACTTAAACTTAATGAATCCAGGTAATGTGGTTTACATAGACATTTTGTTCAATTGGGTTATACTAGGTATTTGCGTCTGACCATCGGAAGAGGCTTTTGCATATTTTCGTGTTCCAGGTTAGCAAACTGAATTAGTACACATAAATAAGAGAATCAATTCATCCTTTTAACAGTATTGTGTGGAGTCACGACCCTAGATCTTTTGAGTCTGTTTATTATTTTTCCTTAGTATTTTTCTTTTGTTTATTTTATTTTTATTAAGCAATTCCACATTCAACCAATCAAAGCAATCAATTCCCTTCTCCCTATAATTAGATACCTGTAAATAAATAGATTCAATAATTAATAACAACAGTAGGAATTAAGTCCTCGTGGGATCGATATTTTTATACTACTTGAACGATACGTGCGCTTGCGTTATACGAGTGTGTTTGCACCGGTCAGAACTCTCCCTTAACAAAACAAAGAAAAACGAGTTGTTGTGTGTGATGTTTTGTTCTCTGTGTTCTAAACAAAATCTGAGTATTGTTTATATAGGAAAACGAAAAACACAGCTCATTTAAAGGAAATTAACATGTCAATTATATCTCATAAATGGGAGGCCTTTCACTTGTTGTAACCACTAAGCTAATTAAATTAGCTGTTATGAAATTCAACTTTTGTAACCACCAAGCTAATTAAATTAGCTGTTATGGAAATTCAAAAAGCTTGGAAAATTAAAGAGATTAGTAAAAATTTGGTTGGGCCGGGCCCGCACAATTTGGTCTGGCATTCGTGTACGCAGGTGCACACGAGCCAAGCCTGTTTGGATTTTGATTTGCACCCCCCCTTCGCGCACGAGTAGAGAGGGCATCTATCCTTATAACTCTTACCCATCTACTTATGAGCAATCATATATAAGCACAATTTTCCCTCTATAGCTTTCCCATATGGGACAAGCTAACTTCTCTTTATTTTCCAACACCAATGGGTGAACTTTGAGCAACAATTTCTCATTCACCCAAGCACCATTTTAAGCATATGAATATACCATTTTGAAGTACTCACGGAAGAGTATCCGAATCATTTAATAACAACCACAAACACGAAGTGGACCATGCTTAAAATTGAGCCTCAAAATGCTTACTCATAAGCATTTTTCCAACATATTCTTCATTTAAATGGAAATTTGTGATTATATTTGTCTTTTACCTTATTTTTACTATTGGAATCAACTTTCAAAAGGAGAGCATTGTCTATCATGCATACTATTTTATAATTATTTCTTTAATATAATTAGGGGTGGCAAGACGAATCAACGAATCGAATTTGTATCGAATCCTACGTATTCGATTAGTTTATTTAACGAATCGAATACGAATATTCGTTTAATCATGATATTATTTAATAAAATAATTTACCATACTTGATTTACATTAATTCTTCATAAATATATACATATGAAATATGTAATATGTAATTATTATATTTACTAAAAATACATCATCAAATATCGAAAATATTAATTTGTCTATGGTAATTAGCTATAATTTCTCGAATCTTAATTGAAAAATAACAAGAACTAGTAAATAAAAATAATAAAACGAATCATAAACGAATAAACGAATCAATGAGCTTAAATTCGTATTCGATTCGTTTAATAACGAATCGAATCGAATTGACCCATTTATTAAACAAATCCATTTTTTTAAACCCGTATTCGCTTTAAAGCGAATCGAATCGAACGAATAAATGAATCCTGATCCAAATTGTCACCCCTAAATACAATCAACTTTTAATAAATAAGAGTATCATCGTCTACGTAATTAAGATAATTGCATTGTTAGACTCATGTTGATCATACAGCTGTTTTTTTAATTGATAAGGATCATAATATAATTGGTTACTAGTTGGACGAGTTACAATCATATTATTTTTCTTTGAAATTCGGATTTAAACGGAATAATTAAAATTCTCGATTATCTCATATTCTTAGGAAAAATAGTCTCTATGCCCATAGAGAATCGAACACATGGGAAATCTCTCAAATGACTTGGTTTGGAACTTAAAATCTCTCAAATATTTCAAAAATAAGAACTCCAAGAAAGCCAACCGAGTCATCAACTAAAATGAAAATAAGGTCTTTGAAGATTATCATCATACAGCAATGAAAGAATCCCAACTGAAGCAGCATCCCACCAAGTGAAAAGAGTCTCGAGAAGAGATTTGGATTCGATGTTGAGAGAAATTTTGTATTAAATTTTTTTTTATAAAATATGATGAATAATTATTGGATAATAATTTAATTGTAACTAAATTTTAATCATATATTATTATTAAAACACGTGTGACCGAAGACGATGACATAGTCAGAATATGATTTATTGGGAATTTTTTTTGATTATCATCAGCATAGTAAATACCTTATTAATAAACTGAATTTTTAGAACACATTTAATAAATTTTCAGATTGCTCCCACTAGGGGTGGGCATCAGATCGGATTTGAATCCAATCCGATTATCAAATCCGATCGAATTGAGTTGATCCGTCCGCTCGAAATTTTTTGTTATTTAATATGCAAAACGACGTCGTTACATATTAAATAAAAAATAATTCGAATTATTTCGGATCAGATTTTATCTGATCCGATCCGCTCGATTTTTTGACTCAAAACCAGATTATGCTTGCAGTTTGTGGTCATGTTGTTTGTACTGTGTACCGAATTCGGATCGGATCGGACCAATCCGATCCGAAATCATCATATTTCGGATCGGACCAATCCGATCCGAAATAATTCGAATCGGATCGAACCAATCCGATCCGATCCGATAATTATCTGATCAGATCGGATCGAGTTCAATAAGATGATCCGGTCCGAACGAATCAAACATCTCAGAGCATTTCGGATCGGATTCGGATTCGGTTCGATCCGATCCGAATCCGATAATGCCCAGGGCTAGCTCCCACTCCGCTCGCTCCATTCCGCCACTAAGAAAAGATTATGAAAAACTTATTAGCACAATTCAACTCAATATTGGATCAAATTCCTATAAAAGTCCCTAAATTGGCTAAAATAAATCTTCCATGTAATTATGTAATTATCCTCGTACGACCAAGAATTTACATTTTTTTTAAAACGAATGTTTAATTTTCTTCCTTATTATTACATCTAGGGATGGCAGACAGACCCGGATCCGGCCCGGGTCCGCATGGACCCGGACGACCCGGGTCCGGGTAGACCCGGATTCGCAAAAAAAATTTGCGGATCCGGGTCTCAATTTGGAAGACCCGCAATGTTCCGGGTCCGGATGCGGGTCCGGTAGTTTCGGACCTGGGTACCCGGGACCCGGTTAAAAAAAAAAAAAAGCAAACAAAAAACAAACAAAACAAAAGAAACAGTGGACCATGTGGATAGATAGGGGGAGCTTTGAAAGAGAACACAAATATATCATTTCTGTAACAACATTTGGAAATGATTCAATATACAAACAAATGATCATTACTGTCTATTATGAAATTAAAAAAATAAAAATAAAAATAACATGCAAAAATATTGAGAAAAATAGCAGTGGAACCTCGCTTCTCACAAATTAATTTTTTTCCCAATGGGCACAATTATTGTAATATTATTGATACATAAAAAAAAAACCAGTGAAGTTGCGGATCCCGGGTCCAAATCCGGGTATACCCGGGTCCGAACCCGGATGTGTTTTGCCGGGTCCACTACCGTACCCGGGTCCATTGAAGAGGTTGCGGATCCGGATCCGGGTCCGTACGGACCCGGGTCCGGATCCGGAAATTGCCATCCCTAATTACATCATCATCACCCACCCAAATCCTAAATTAATCATATTTCATACGACTTAAACTCGTGATCTCTTAATATGGATCAAATGTATAAATTTATGAAAGTGTAAGAGCTAATGAAAAATAGATAGAGTACAGGGACCATAAAGTAAAATAATCCGTTATGCCCAACTGAAACCAACAAACAGCATTACAATACTGAGCTAGAGGGCCACACCAAATCCTCACTCTATTTTCTCTCTCTTCAAACCCTAACCCTAACCCTAAATCCCAAATCCATCGTGACCTGAAACTGCGGCTCTCATTCTCCAATTACCGATCAATACCTTAAGGCGTCGAACGAAATCTCAAAACGATGCCGTCGCAGGCCGATCTGGACCGCCAGATCGAGCACTTGATGCAGTGCAAGCCGTTGCCGGAACAGGAGGTGAAGATTCTGTGCGAGCAAGCTAGAGCGATTCTTGTGGAGGAATGGAACGTGCAGCCCGTCAAATGTCCGGTCACCGTCTGCGGCGACATTCACGGACAGTTTCACGATCTCGTCGAGCTTTTTCGCATCGGCGGCAACGCTCCTGATACCAATTATCTCTTCATGGGCGACTACGTTGGTCAGTACTTGTTGATTTTATATATTATTGCGGTAAATTTATTTTTCTATAGTTAGTTTCTTTTTTACTTTCTAATTTTTGAATATTGTCAAGTTTTTTTTTTTTTTTGCATTGTATTGGATAGACATAGAATTTAGATATGATAATTTAATAATTTTTATAATTTTGCTCCAAAAAATTATTGATGGGTAATTTTTTAGGGGATGTATTTCCGCGGTTACTTTTTTAAATTAAAGTTTCAGGATATGCATATGTTTTATTAGAAGTTAATTTAACGTATTTTGAGAGTAGAGAAGTTTAAGTCTGGTATTTTGGTATCAAATAGATAATGCATTTGGTAGGAAATAGTTAATTGTTACTTGATAGTTAGATCAATGAGTATGTGTAATTAATAGTAACGGAGTGATGTTTGATGTGAATCAATGTACAACTTGATTTGAAGATTTCACTAGCCTGTTGTGCAAAGATTATTCTATCAAGATAACCATAGATAGGTCACAGATAATCTATCTATACGGCGATTTGATCATTACAAGCTTATCTTTTTGTGCAAATGCTTCATTTATGAGCAGCCATGTCAATAATGTCAAACTGATTTCAAGCAACACGGGGCTTATATGAACTATCCACGCCTTTCAAATGTAATACGTATTTGTTATTTCACATATTATATTATTCTTACATCTGAAAGATATAGTTGCTTCATTTGTTATTGGATTAACAATTTCAACCTTGATCCACATCCAATGGTCTTCTGCGGCTCATTTTGTTTCTCTTGTTAAGGTAGATCAAGTTTTAGTCTTTGTATCCAAGTGGTGACTCTGTTTCTGGCTGTACCTTTGGACTTTTAGAAATTAAAGTGCAATGATGCTGAAGATCAAAGCGCTGGTGATGTAAGCAAAAGAAGGAAGTAGTGGTATATAAATGGCCTTGATAAGTTAGCTCTAAAAATGAAGTGGAAATGAAAGCATATGTGTTATAGGATGAAAGTGATTTTAAGTTGGAAGAAGAGTTAATTGTTGTTGGAGCTGGAGATAATGTATAAATAAAATTACTATGAAGTCATCGATATAATTAATCTCTCACTTGAAAGTTGTAACCAAGGTTTCGTAGTGTGTATCTGATTATGTTTCTAAGTTGCTTGCCAATATATTACTTTCAACCTTAGCTGCAGATTTTATTTATAAATCTTTCTTTTATCAGATTGTCACTGATTTGTTGTTTTGTTGTTTTGTTGTATTATGCAGATCGTGGATACTACTCGGTAGAGACTGTCTCCCTTTTAGTTGCTCTGAAAGTTCGTTATAGAGATAGAATAACAATTCTGAGAGGAAATCATGAGAGTCGTCAGATAACTCAAGTGTACGAATGTCTGTTGAATTCGATCAATTGAAATTTTCAATTATTATTTCATTGATCATCAATAAAAAGTTATATCTGCACTTTTGATGCCCAGCATGTGCTCCTGTTCATTTCATTTAGTTTAAACATCAAGGAGTGTTTTGGGAGGAAAAGTAAACTTGTTAGCCAAACTTTTCTCCTATTTTGTTAAGCAATGCTAGCCAAATTGATCCTTTAAGAGGAGACAAATACTAATCTGGGTGTATATCAAAATAACTTAATGTTTTCTCATTCAGGTATGGATTTTATGATGAATGCTTGAGAAAATATGGAAATGCTAATGTCTGGAAGCATTTCACAGACCTTTTTGATTATCTTCCACTTACAGCCCTAATTGAGAGTCAGGTTTGAATTTTATGTGCGTTTTTTTTCTGTTTAAATCGCTGTATTGTGGCTTACAAGTATAACACTTTTTTTTGCAGATTTTCTGCTTGCATGGAGGACTTTCCCCATCTTTGGATACATTAGATAATATACGGGCCTTGGACCGTATACAGGAGGTACACCCACCATGCTATCATGATTTTGTGGCAAATCTATTCCTTCGTATATCCCCAACAGTGTGTTACATTCATCCCATTTGGTTTATGCATGAATTTACATTAGAAACAAAAGCACTTCCTGTCATATGATTACTGTCATGACTTGCATTTCTTTTCATGAAAATGCCTTTTTCCGACAGCACCTCAATCCTTATTGCTAGTCCTTTGTTTCATGAAAGTAGGTTCCTCATGAGGGCCCGATGTGTGATCTCTTATGGTCTGATCCGGATGACCGATGTGGATGGGGAATATCTCCTCGCGGTGCTGGATACACCTTTGGACAGGATATAGCTTCACAGTTCAACCATACTAATGGGCTGACTCTTATTTCTAGAGCCCACCAGCTTGTAATGGAAGGATACAATTGGTGCCAGGTATCATGAGAATAATTAATGAATGCATTATTTCTGATTGTTGTTTCCTGAGTTATTTATTTGTTCGTTCGTTTGTTTGTTTACTACAATTCAATGTAGGACAAGAATGTGGTGACCGTGTTCAGTGCACCGAATTACTGCTACCGGTGTGGAAACATGGCTGCGATACTTGAAATTGGAGAGAATATGGAGCAGAATTTTCTTCAATTTGACCCAGCTCCTCGTCAAATTGAACCTGACACTACACGCAGGACTCCCGACTATTTTTTGTGATTGCGATCACTTACATTCCACTGGTGAATTTTATTCTCAACTGTTATGTCTCATACGAAAATCGAGTTATTGTTAGAAACCATGTTCTGGTCATTCTTTTGATTGCTGTTATATTTTGATGTTGTGTTAAATGTGAGTTTATAGGTTTGATTTGTAGAAAATAGAATTAACAAGCCATTTGTTGCCTTGTGAATTTACATCCTTAGGTGATTGAAACGTTCACCCATTCCAATTTTGCTTTCATTTATGTGAGAGCTTCTTGTTGTAGCATTTTGCAATTTTCTTTTATATTTTAGCTTTTTTGAGAATATAAACTTTGGAGCTCTTGGAGCAAAACTTTCGCAACATTGATATATGTAAAGGGTTATGCTAACGAGTGCGTTTAGGGCACTCATTAAGAATTCATTTTAGGGAAGTTTTAACATCATTTTTATGGGAAATGAAAAAAATTGTCAAAATATTAACGATTTTTTTTTTTTTTTGCAATCAAAATTTTCCCAAAATATATTCTTAATGAATACTCTCAAAGCGCTCGTTAGTATTTCCTGTGTGTAAAATCTTTGGCACAATCATATATTATATATTTAAAAAAACTTATATTTGTTTTAAATATATATAGTTTATGCAAAATATTGCACAAAATATTATACAAACATCATTTTTGAAACTTTTGACCTCGAGACTTTGTTCCTAGTGCCTATGTAGATGCATAAACCGCACACTGCAGTTGGTGATACACGTGGCTGGCCTTTAATATATATATATATATATATATATATATATATATATATATATATAAAATAAAGGAGAATGGTGTTGGAGGAAAGAGAATGCATCCAACGGCTCTCTTAATGTGGCTTAATTGACGGCCCAGATCATTTCATTGGTAATTGGAGGAAAGAGAGTGAATTAATTGATGGAAATGATCAAAAAAATTCAAATTAAAAAATAGAAAGTTAAAATAAAATCTTTTAATTAAAAAATAAAATCATTTGATTATGTAACACCGTGCCGTAGGCATGGGCAAATACTGTAACATCGTGTCGTAGGCACGGGCATCATTTAATTAAAAAATAAAATCATTTAATTCTGTAACACCGTGCCGTAGGCACGAGCAAATACTGTAACACCGTGCCGTAGGCACGGGCCAAATACTGTAACACCGTGCCGTAGACACGGGCAAAAACTAGTATATATATATATTAAAATTATAAAATTAAATTAATAAATCTATTAAATAAAAATCATATTATAATTTTATAAGAATTTTATTATAATAATAAAACATATTATAAAATTCTATAAAAAAAACACTATTAAATTATTTACAATTAACTTAATCTCTATAATTATTTTTTATTAAATTATAAAATTAAAATATCTCAACAATTATTATTTTTTATTATTCAATTATAAAATTAAAATAATAAATTATTAACATAAGAAACCTATTACAATATAAAAACATAATCTACTATTTTTAGTAAACCTATTAATTTAATTTAATTAATTAATATTTTAATTTATTATTATTAAATTATAAAAATTAAATAAAGAAACATTTATAATAAGAAAACTTATTATAATCTCTCATTAAAATAAAAAATATACGTGACACTTAATCTCTACAATTAATCCTACAATTATTTTTATATTATTAAATTATAAAATTAAAATATTTTTATAAACGTATTATAATTTTATAATAATTCTATTATAACAAAAAAAAACATATCATGGTATCCTATTTATAAAAAAAAAAAAACACTATAAAATTATTTACAATTAACTTAATCTCTAAAATTAATTTTTTAAAGATAAATTATAAAATTAAAATAATAAATTATTAACATAAGAAACATATTACTAGACCCGGCCACGGTTCCGGTTCGGAACCGGAACCGAACCGGAACCGAATTCTGGTTCCAACCAGTTTCGGTTCCGGTTCCAGAACCGAACCGGAATTGGACCGGTTCGGTTGGGGTTCCACCCCAACTCGAACTGGTCCGAACCGGTGGAACCGTAACGGCTAGTAGCCGTTGGGGGATGCAGGGAGCTGTTTGGCTCCCTGCCAAAAAAAAATAATTAAAAAAAATATATTTTTATTATATAAAATAAAAATTACTAATGTACCCCTAATAACGGTAATAAAACGGTTATATTTAGGGGCATTTTTGGTATTAAAAAAATTCTAAAATTCTATAAATAGGATTCATTTTTCATAATTTCATCACACCAAATTCTCAACTCTCTCATTTTCTATATTCTCTTATTCTCAATCTTACTTCAATACAATTCTCTTATATTCTTATTCTCAATCTCAATTTATTTAGTTGTTAATTTGTTATCATTCGCATCGCAATTATTCAATTTTCTTATTTTTCTTCCTAATTTCTAAAAAAAAAATGGCAAGCTCATCCGAAAACATAATGTCAAATATGCCAACCCAAGAGAGCGGCCCTAGTGTCAGTGCACAATCACGGAGAAGAGAAGTTAAGACTCGGTCCTCCGATATTTTCAAAAATCATTTACTTTGGAACGCCTAGAAGATGGTTCACAACGAGCAATTTGCAACTATTGTGGGGTTATCTATAAATTTTCTGGTGGATACGGCAATATGATCAAGCACATGGAGAAACATCATCCGGTTGAATTTGGCATTGATACGACGCAGACTCAAATGGCCAGGTACGCATCATCTAGTAGAGGTACGGGTAGTGTAGATTTATTTAAATATTCTGATGCAAAAAATAGAGAAGAATTTGCGAAATTAACTTGTATGGCACATCTTTATTTAAGTTTGGTGAAAAACTTCATTTTACTAATTACGTGCATAATGCTTTAAACCCTGCTGCATGTAGAATGACTCGAAACACAACAAAACGTCATATTTTCAAATTATATAAAGATGGTAAAATGATTTTAAATGAAATATTTAAAGAGATGAAATGTCGTATTTCTATATGTTCTGATATTTGGAGTGACCATTGGCAAACACACTCATACATGGGTGTGACTTGTCATTGGATTGATGCATCATTTACCATGCAAAAACGACTTATTGCATTTAGAGTTTTTGATGACCAACATACTGCACATAATATTTATAGAATGATGAAGGTAATTTTTGATGAATATGGTTTAGGAGAAAAAATTTTAACAATTGGATTTGATAATGCATCTGCAAATACTGCATCCATCAATGATTTAAAAGAAATATGTCAACCAAATTTATGGGGTTGATTTTTTCATATTCGTTGTACATGTCATGTCCTAAACATATGTGTGCAAGATGGTCTAAAATTATTATCTCCTTTCCTTGATCCAATTAAAATGACACTTAACTGTATTTGGTAATATTCTCAAGTTAGGAGAGAATGGACCAAGTTTTGTAAAATAAATGGTATTAAACCGATTAAATTTTCTAGAGATGTTCCAACACGTTGGAATTCTACTTATTTTCTTTTATGTCAAGCATTTCAATACAAAGATGCATTATGTAGTTTTTTTTCTCAACATGTTCAAAATATCACACTATATCCTAGTCAATGGGATATTTTTGAAAAGTTTTTAGATATTTTAAGAGTATTTAATGATGTTACTTTAGTTTTTAGCGGTGTTTATTATCCTACAGCACATTTATTTCTTCTTGAGAGTTTGAATATTGTTGGCACTCTCGATGAACATGTTGACAGTGAAGATCCTAATGATCTTGTTTTGCTCGAAGTCATTACTGTTATGAAGGTAAAATGGTTGCATTATTTTAGAGAAATTCATTTACTTTATCTTATTGCTGCTGTTTTTGATCCTAGATTTAAATTAGAAGGTTTGAATGGTGGTTTACAAGCTTACTATGGTTATTTAGGAATATTAGATGACATTGATATTACGAGCATAATGACGAAATTAAGAAGTGATTTAATTATTTTATTTAATGATTATATTGTAATATATAACTTAGGAACATTAGGTCAATCTAGTAGTAGCGAACCGGTAATTCAAACAAGACTTAGCGCAGGGGATCGTTGGTTATTGCAACGAAATAAAAAATCTAGGGATACGACAACTAATAATCCTGAATTAGATAATTATTTATCTACAAATTTTGAGTTTTCTAATGAAAGTTTATGCAGTAAAAATTTTAAAATCCTTGAATGGTGGAACCGGCATCAAAATATATATCATGTTTTATCTATTATTGCTAAAGAGATCTTGGCAGCACTATTTCCACCGTTGCGGTTGAGCAAGCCTTCAGCTTGGGAGGTAATATATTGGAAGCTAGGCGATCTTCATTACATCCAAGCACTCTAGAAGCAACAGCTTGTGTGGATGATTGGACTCGAGCTGATCTGAGACAACAAGAAAATGCCCCCGATGATTTTGAAGATTTGTTCGATAATGCTTCTGCAACAAGTGCAAGCGGAACCAGAGCCGAAGGATCAACTGATAATGATGATTGATAATTGTAAAATTATAATTTACAAAGGGGATATGTCTTAAACTTGTAATGGAATTACGTGAGCTTTGATTCTTTGATTCCTCTCACCCTTGGAGGATACGTAGGCAACTTAAATTTTTAAAAATTTAAGCTCAAACTCTTCAATGTAATAAATTTTTTTATTTATAAATTTAATCTCATTTTTTAATTAATAAATTTTTTTTTATTTAAGCTTTGATTCCTCTCATTTTTTTTTATTTTAATTAATTAAAAAAAAATAGAACCGAACCGGAACCGAACCAGTTCGGTTCCGGTTTGGTTTTAGGTTCCGGTTCTACACTCGTGGAACCGGAAACCGGCCGTTCGGTTCGGTTCCGAACCGGAACCGAACCGCCGGCCGGGTCTACCTATTACAATATAAAAACATGATCTACTACTAAAGTAGTAAACCTATTAATTTAATTAATTAATTAATTAATATTTTAATTTATCGTAATTAAATTATAAAATTAAATAAAGAAATCTATTATAATAAGAAAACTTATTATAATCTCTCATTAAAATAAAAAACATATCTGACACTAAATCTCTACAATTAAACTCTACAATTATTTTTTTTTATTAAAATATAAAATTAAAATATCTTTATAATTAATTTTTTATTAAATAAAAAACATATCATAGTAAAAATATATATTATAATTTTATAAGAATTGTATTATAATAAAAAAAACATATTATACTATCTTATTACAATTAAAAATACCCATAAATATAAAATTAAATTAATAAATCTATTAAATAAGATTCATATTATAATAATAAAAATATTATATTATTCGATTATTATTGAATAATATCATAGATAATCCAATAAAGATATATATATATATATATGAGTTGAAAAATTTAAAGTTTTCTCATCGCGTCACATGACATTTAATCTCTACAATTAAAATTTTTCATTACCTATTATAATAAGAAGATATATTATAATCTTCTATTAAAATAAAAAAAATATGTAGCATTTAATCTTTACAATTAATATTTTTTATATTAAATTATAAAATGAAAATAAAAATTTATTAAAATAAAAATCTATTACAATATAAAAATATAATCTCCTATTAACATAATCTAAATAGTAGCCGCCGCTCACAACCTAGTCAATTTTTTGAATTTCGGGTCTGTTGTTTGTAAGCCCAAATTTGTCCAAGGGTAAAACTGTCTTTCACCTTAAGGCCCATTAGCATGTTAGGCCCGAAACCAAAAGCCCAAAGAATTATGTATTTAATTACAATTAAAATCATAAAACATGACCACTTAACCTAACTCTAGCACTAATCCCCACCACTCCACTTAACCTAACTCTAGCACTAATCCTCACCTAATCCAAACCATTACCAAATACACCAAACCTCAGATCATGTTTTATCTATAAATATGAAAAGAATACATGAAGAATGCATTCAAGTCTCATTTCTCTCACCCTAATACTTCATACTCTCAATCCTTGATCCCTTCATATATTACACGGCTCTCACGGCCAAACAAAGGAAGTAGAGGTAATATTCAACCTTGCTTTCCATTTTACAAACTTATTTCCTGTCACTGACTTGGGCGTCGGAGTATACCCGGTATCCACCACACCGGTGGTAGCCTACTCTCGTCCATTCTACTTTGTTTTTTGCAGGATTGCTAGTGCCCAACTTACAAATTCTGATTGAGGACCTCGGCCGAAATCCAGCGTCCACAATTTGGCGCCCACCGTGGGGCCCTAGCAATAATTTGCATACAAAGTCTTTTCACCCTACAAACACTCACTGCTTAGTCAATCATGGCTTCAAGCAATGAACAAACACCTGATCCAGTGGCATCACAATTGGCCATACTACAAGACAGATTGAAAGCTTTGGAAGAAGAGAATTTTACCTTTCGTAGTTCCAACATAAACCTCCAAAAACAATTGGAACTACTTTCATCACCCACACAGCTTCACAATACATCAGAACAACACAACAACCGGATCACTCCAGCTAACCTTCAAGGAGCATTTGACGAAACAACAGACGACGTTCCATCAAATGGTGAAAACCAGAGGAACTTACCAAGTTCACCAGTCAACCAAGCCCAGCAAATTGTCATCACAATGAGAAAGGAAATGAAAGAATTTAAAGAAGCTATTATGTCCAGTCTACCAGGGGTGAAACTCCCAATGAAGAAGAGTAGAGCTGGAACCATTTCAGATACCCCTTTCATTGAGACGATAACATCTGTTGAGCTACCACGGAAGTTCAGCCCACCAGACATGAAGTTATACGATGGATCTACTGACCCAGACGACCATGTCATTCATTATAAATACAAAATGATGTCAACAGGCTTAGCTCCTCATCAATGGGAAGCTGGAATGTGCAGAGGATTTGGAGAAACTTTGGGTGGTCCAGCTCTTACATGGTTCATCAACCTACCATACAGATCCATCAAATCTTATCAACAATTAGCAGACAAATTTTTGAACATTTCGCCAGCTCTTGCAAACTTGAAAAAACTACTGATGATCTTAGTGCCATCCTACAACGGAGGGGAGAATCATTGCGAAGCTATGTTGCTCGATTCAACAAAGAAAGAATAACAATCCCAGACCTTCATCAACCAACAGCTGTGGAGGCTTTCAGGAACGGGTTACTTTGTGAAAGTGGACTCTACAAAAAACTGACCAAGTTTCGATGCTACACAAATGGACCAGGTTATGGCTCGAGCTCAAGTTGAAATCAGGTGGGAAGAAGATAAAAGGAATAAAAGGAAAGACATTTCCTCCAACATACAAAACGAAAGAACAGCCCATTCTACCAAACGACACAAAGAATTTTCAAATATGATGCCAAAGCGTCATTCGGAGAAATGGAACCACCCAAGGAGAGAACATCAGCCTAACCAAAAAGGTTTCGATCAAAGACCTCCATCATACAGAGCTCGAGAAACAATTCCGATGGAAAAACCCAGACTCCCAGACTACAATTTTTCTATATCTCCAGGAGAGTTAGTCTTGGTACTTAAAAAGATGGGAAATGAAGTAAAGTGGCCACCACGCAACAGAGAAAGTTTCAAAAATAAAGACACAAACAAATGGTGTGAGTTCCATCGAGACTACGGCCATACCACAGCTGAATGTGTAGCATTGAGGTTGGAAGTACTTGAGTTGTTGAACAAAGGGTTTTTAAGGGATCTACTTACGGAGAAGGGGCAAGCTACTTTAGCTCAGAGGAATGAGAAGGATGGACATGGGGAAGCACCAATTCAACCTCCACCAATTGATAACACCGTGAATTTCATTTCAGGAGGATCAGAGATTAGTGGAGTATCATATTCAGCAGCAAACGACATTCCAGAGCGATTGTGTCAAGCCTTCAACATTCCACGACGTCTTTAGAAAAAATGTTTACAAACTTAATAATGGAGTTTCCAGACGACATCAACTCTGGTAGCATGAACCCTCATCATGACGCCTTAGTAATCTCTCTACAGGTGGCAAATTTCATGATCAAACGAGTTCTGGTAGATACAGGATCCTCAGCCAACGTCATCTTTACAACAGCCTTGGCAGACATGGGAGCTGAATTAGAGAAAATTAACAAAAAAACGACTGTGTTGATTGGATTCAGTGGTGAACAAAAATTTACTTTGGGAGAAATAAGCCTTCCAGTCTACGCAGGGGGAATCAACAAAATGACCACCTTCCTAGTCCTAGATTGTCCTTCAGCCTACAATCTAATTATTGGGAGGCCATGAATTCATGAAATGAGGGCAGTATCGTCCACCTATCATCAAACTCTAAAGTTTCCTACAAAGTGGGGGATTCAAGAGATAAGGGGAGATAGAGTTGCTTCCAGAGGATGCTACCAGACGACAATGAAAGCAAAGGTCCATTCAGCATAGCAATTACAGAATGAACCTCATTCGCTTGAGCCCACACTTCCAAGTATTGAAGAATTAGATGAGGTTCAAATCCATGACAAATATGCAGACCATAAAACTCAAATTGGAGCAAATCTAGATCCCAGACTACGGGCAGACTTAAGTGAATTTTTGCGAAAACGACATGACCAGTTCGCTTGGTCGCATGAAGACATGACTGGGATTGACCCCAGCTTGATTACTCATCAACTCCATGTAGATCCAGACTACCCTCCAATCAGACAGAAAAGAAGGAAGTTTGCCCCAGAGAGAAATCAGATCATTGATGAAGAAATCCAAAAATTGTTGCAAAATGGTGCCATTAAAGAAGTTCAATTCCCAGCCTGGTTAGCCAATGTGGTGGTGGTACGAAAGAAGAATGGAAAATGGAGAGTTTGTATCGACTTCACGGATTTGAACAAAGCATGCCCAAAAGATTCATTCCCATTGCCTCATATTGATCAAATGGTTGATGCTACAGCTGGACACGAATTGCTAAGTTTTATGGATGCATATTCTGGGTACAATCAAATCCTTATGCATCCAAGCGACCAAGAGAAAACAGCTTTCATGACCAATAGGGGCATATTCTGCTACAAGGTAATGCCCTTTGGTCTCAAAAATGCAGGTGCTACATATCAGAGAATGGTCAATAAAATGTTCTCACAACAGATTGGAAAAACAATGGAGGTGTATGTAGACGACATGTTGGTGAAATCATCAAGATCTGATCAGCATCTGCAACACCTGGAAGAAGCATTCAAGGTGATGAATAGGTATGGGATGAAATTGAATCCAACAAAATGTGCATTTGGAGTAGCTTCTGGGAAATTCTTGGGATATGTTGTTACACAACGAGGGATTGAGGCAAATCCAGATCAAATCAAATCCATACTTGAAATTCCTTCTCCAACCTGCCCAAAGGAAGTCATGCGACTAGCAGGGAGAATCGCTGCGTTGAACAGATTCATCTCCAAGTCGACAGATAAAAGTTTTATGTTCTTCTCAGCCATTAAAAAGACAAAAAACTTTGAATGGACTCCCGCCTGCGAACAAGCTCTGAAAGAGCTGAAGCAGTACTTAACATCACCACCATTGTTGTCAAAACCACTCGACAACGAAAGGTTATTCTTGTACTTGGGAGTGTCAAACCAAGCAGTGAGCGCTGTTTTGATTCGAGAAGAGAACGGCACCCAACTTCCAGTCTACTATGTAAGCAAGGCTTTACTTGATACGGAGTCACGATATTTGCATTTGGAGAAATTGGTTCTAGCCTTGGTAATGTCAGCCAGAAAGCTACGACCATACTTTCAAGGGCATCCTATCACAGTCTACTCAGAGTACCCCTTGAGGAGCATACTACACAAGCCAGAATTGACTGGGAGATTAACAAAATGGGCTGTCGAATTGGGAGAACACGACATCACTTACCAGCCCAGAACAGCAATCAAATCTCAAGCCTTGGCTGACTTTGTAGCAGATTTCAGTCCAACTCAGAATCCCTTGGAAGGTACTGAAGTCAATTCAATCCAACCAAATTCACTTTGGAAACTTTCAGTCGACGGTTCTAGCAATAAGAAAGGGTGTGGCCTTGGCATAGTGATCACTACTCCTGATGGGGATATACTACAACAAGCAATCAAATGTGGATCCGATTGTACAAACAATGAAGCAGAATATGAAGCTTTGATAGCAGGAATCAGCTTGGTCAAAGAGCTTGGGGAAGAAGAATCGAGGTGAAATCAGACTCCCAATTGATAGTGAATCAACTCCAAGGTTCATATCAGGCACGAGACCCTCAAATGTTATCCTACTTGCAGAAAGTTAAAGAAGTCCAGGCGACATTTCAAGAATTCAACATATCTCAGGTGTCAAGAAGTGAAAACACTCAGGCGGACGCGTTGGCTACCCTCGGGTCGACGATGCATGGGGATAAACTTCAATCAATTCCAGTAGTGTATTTAAATTGGCCATCAATTTGGAAGGAGAACAAGGAAATTAGCACCATCACTTCAGACGACACGTGGATGACACCAATCATGAAATACTTGCAAGATGGACTGCTTCCAGAAGAAAGAAATGAAGCAAGAAGGATTCAAAGGCAGGCGGCAAGATTCACCATTTTTGATGGACAACTATTGAAAAGGTCGTTCTCTGGACCCTACTTGAAATGTCTTACTCATGATCAAGCACAACAGGTACTATCAGAATTGCACGAAGGAGAATGCGGAAATCATTCTGGAGGACGAAGCCTTGCTTCACGCGCCCATTCGACTGGGTATTATTGGCCAACTATGAGAATTGATTCAATCAATTACACGAAGAAGTGTGAAAAGTGTCAGAGATTCGCTCCTATTCCACATCTTCCACCAGAAAAGCTGAATCCTATCCTATCCCCGTGGCCGTTCATGAAGTGGGGTATGGATATTGTAGGGAAGCTACCAACCGCCCCTGGACAACGAGTCTACATGCTAGTCTTGACAGATTATTTTTCAAAGTGGATTGAAGCAGACTCCTTTGCCAAAATACGGGATAAAGAAGTTCAAACATTTGTCTGGAAAAACATCATATGTCGTTTTGGCATTCCCAAGGAAATTGTAACAGATAATGGCTCCCAGTTTATTAGCCGACATTTTCAAGACTTTTGTAAAAATTGGGGGATCAAGTTAAGTTTTTCAACCCCACGCTTTCCACAAGCTAATGGGCAAGCCGAGTCTTCTAACAAGACACTTTTGAATACTTTGAAGAAAAGATTGGAGAAGGCAAAAGGATCATGGGCAGACGAGCTTCCTGGAGTATTGTGGTCCTACAGAACGACCATCCGTTCTTCCACTGGAGAAACTCCATTCTCTTTGGCATTTGGAACAGAGGCAGTAATTCCAATCGAAGAAAGCATTCCTTCTCTACGCTACCAGTACACTGGTGATGAGGCAAATCAACATTTGATGTATATGAATCTAGACACAATCGACGAAAGACGAGAAAAGGCAACCATACGACTTGCATCTCATCGACAAAGAATGACGAGATATTTTAACAAGAATGTAAGGAGCAGAACTTTTCAAGAAGGAGATTGGGTACTACGAAAGGTTTTCCAAAATACCAAGGAAATTGGAGATGGGAAATTGGGGCCAAACTGGGAAGGTCCATACGTCATCACTAAAGTTATTGGGCATGGAGCCTACAAACTACAAACCAAAGAGGGAAAACAAGTTCACAACAGCTGGAATGCATTACACCTTAAACAATTCTACCGGTAATTATTACATATTGTTGTTTAAATTTAACGTTATGTTTGTGTAATTTGATTCGACGTATATATAAAAAAAAACATAAATAAATAGTCAAAAGTTTTTATCATTGATCAAACAAAAAGTACAAAAAGGTCAATTATACAATTTTTCAAGCTACATCCGGGGCAGGAACATCTTGGTCTGGTTCAGCGGAGACAATCTCCATCCGGCTGACATCTTCCATTTCCTTCCCCTGATCTTCTACTTTCTTCTCCACAACTTCAATCGCCATCTCCTCACCTTCAGGGCCAATCAGCATTTCAGATTCTTTGCTCTCCTCCCCAACCTTCTTCGACTCTATCTCCTCACCCTTCTCCTCTATGCCTACTTCGTTTGTTGAAGAGTGCTCTGATATGAAATGATCATATTCTTGAATCCATTTTTGTGGCTCCCAAGAATCAGTCCTTCCTTCGATGAAATCCTTCATCAAGTCACTCCTCTCTTTCATCATGGACTCAAGAGCAATCCCTTCAATCTGCTCGACAAGGGCATCATTCTCCTTCTTTACATTATCAAAGCCCGCCTTATAATTTTCAATCATCACTTCAGAAATCTCCTTCTCCATCTTGAGTGTGGCCTTCGCTTCCACCAGCTCTTTCGCCAATTCTAGATTCTCCTGATTCTTCTTCTCTAAAGAAGTCTTCATTTCAGCCATCTCCTTCCTCATAATCCCCATCGACTTCTCCATATCTTTATGCTTCCTCAGCATCAACTCCGCTTGGCGCTGCATAAAAAGACTGCACTCCATGGCCTGAAAAAGTATATACGACTAAGCATCGTTCGACAAACTGTTATAGATTTCATGTTCAAATTTATTTACCTGGTAATTCAATGCAGCCGACTTCTTCATTGCTTCGACAGCCCCAATTTGAGTGAGCCTTCGATCATCTTCTTCCAACAGGAGGTCCTTAATAAAAGGATTAAGACTCGACGGGTCTGAAATTGCAGTCGACCCTATGGGGATTTTGACAGTAATATTCTCAAAATCATCTTCAACTTCAGCTGCCTTCCTCTTTCCTCCTTTCACAACAATTCCAGTCGACTTCTCCTTGATTGGTAGAATTTCAGTCGACTGAGGCTGAGGCAATTCAGGGACACTCTCCTCTGGTTCCTTCATTTTCAACTTCCTGGCCTTCTTTCTACTCTTTAGTTCATCAATTGAAGCAACCTTAACTGGTCTCGACATTATGTCCTCTGCGCATAAAATTTCTCTTGGAGTTAAAGGCTTTATAAAAAACACCCCCCCGTAGAGTATATGAATCGACCAGGTAGAATGGATGACTTCCAATACTTGATTACAAAGTGCCAAAGGCGTAGATATACCTTCAGATTCGAAGATTTCTTTCCACACTTGTGTCTTTCTTAGTCTTTTTTCTACCAAAATAATCCTCCAATCTCTTTCTTCGACAGGAAGAGTTGTAAGAGCTTGAGTATTAGAAAGGATTTTGGGAGTTCTGTCGAATGATCTGTTTTTGAAAGGACCTGCAAGAAATATAACAAATTGATTAGCTACATACGACGATACATTACATTATTATATAGAAAGAATCGATACTCACTAATTAAACTCCAGTACTCAGAGACACGACCCATTCCAGTCGACCCAAAAACCCCCTCATTCCTCACGAAGAAGTAATCAGACTGCCAATTACCCCTATCGTTTGTCGGCAAACCCATTATTATCTGTTCTCTCTTTCGACGAAGATATAAAGTATACCTCCCTTTCTCGGTTAAATGCTCTTTCAAGTAGTATGAATATGCGACGTCCTTCACTTCAAAAAATAAACCTTTTTCGAAAGATAAGCATTCAATCGACAACAGAATCCTCCAAGCATTAGGCATCAACTGCGAGGGAGCAATCCCATAGTGATCTAAAACCTCCCAAGCTAACCTTGGAATAGGAAACCTGAGACCATCAGTAAAGGGCCGTACATAAAATCCAATCCATCCGTCAACTTTGTAGTCGATCCTTTCAGTCGGCAGAGGAACCCTTAATTCCATAGACTTTGGAAATTTATATTTACACCTAAGCTCCATTAGCAGACTTTCTGTCATTCGACTTGCTGGGTTTTTTGTTAATAAATTGGTCGGTTCACTTGTGCTAACCGGACCACTCGACGTCCCTATTGCTGCTATTGACCTGATGGGAATCGCAAGCATAGGAACTTGGCTCGACAAAACGGTAACTGGTCCTTCTTCAAAGAATTCTTGACGCGCCCAATCCCTCATTGATGCCTCTTCAGTGGGTTCACTCGACGACTCTTCTACATATGTATCAATTTGCTTGCCTAAGCTATCTAAGGAGTCTACACTCGACATTTTTTCACTAATTAGCTAATAAACAAAAATTTCCTAGGGGTTATGTTTCCTAAAGATCAAACTCACTACCAATTCTCCAAACAAGATTCCACAAAACTAACTTAGTTTCAAGAGATCAAACTACGTATTTTGGCTAAGAAAAGTTTGAATCTACTCTAGAACATTGAAAGGAAATGAAGAACATGAAGAAGGTTATGAAGAGTACCTTAGAAACTTTGAAGCTTTCTCCCAACTCGCTGATAAGGCTGAATGAGGCAAATGAACCTACGAAGCCACTCTTATACTACTTTGAGGCGGTTTATTTTCCCGCCAAAAAGACGCCTCGTATTTGCCGTTAGGTTTTGCTCTATTTGATGACACGTGGAAAACCTAGAGATCTTCACCATCTCCTGGACTCATGTCGAGTCAAGTAAACTCCTGAACCACAGTTTGGTTCAGTCGACAAGGGACATTCCCCCGGACTCATGTCGAGTCAAACTTACTCCTGAACCACCGTTTGGTTCAGTCGACAAGGGACATTCCCCCGGACTCATGTCGAGTCAAGCTTATTCCTGAACCACCGTTTGGTTCAGTCGACAAGGGACATTCCCCCGGACTCATGTCGAGTCAAGCTTATTCCTGAACCACCGTTTGGTTCAGTCGACAAGGGACATTCCCCCGGACTCATGTCGAGTCAAACTTACTCCTGAACCACCGTTTGGTTCAGTCGACAAGGGACATTCCCCTGGACTCATGTCGAGTCAAACTTACTCCTGAACCACCGTTTGGTTCAGTCGACAAGGGACATTCCCCCGGACTCATGTCGAGTCAAACTTATTCCTGAACCACCGTTTGGTTCAGTCGACAAGGGACATTCCCCCGGACTCATGTCGAGTCAAACTTATTCCTGAACCACCGTTTGGTTCAGTCGACAAGGGACATTCCCCTGGACTCATGTCGAGTCAAGCTTATTCCTGAACCACCGTTTGGTTCAGTCGACAAGGGACATTCCCCCGGACTCATGTCGAGTCAAACTTATTCCTGAACCACCGTTTGGTTCAGTCGACAAGGGACATTCCCCTGGACTCATGTCGAGTCAAGCTTATTCCTGAACCACCGTTTGGTTCAGTCGACAAGGGACATTCCCCCGGACTCATGTCGAGTCAAACTTATTCCTGAACCACCGTTTGGTTCAGTCGACAAGGTACATTCCCCAGGACTCCTGTCGAGTCAAACTTACTTCTGAACCACCGTTTGGTTCAGTCGACAAGGGACATTCCCCTGGACTCATGTCGAGTCAGCCGGACTCATGTCGAGTCAAACTTATTCCTGAACCACCGTTTGGTTCAGTCGACAAGGGACATTCCCCCGGACTCATGTCGAGTCAAACTTATTCCTGAACCACCGTTTGGTTCAGTCGACAAGGACATTCCCCTGGACTCATGTCGAGTCAAGCTTATTCCTGAACCACCGTTTGGTTCAGTCGACAAGGGACATTCCCCCGGACTCATGTCGAGTCAAACTTTTCCTGAACCACCGTTTGGTTCAGTCGACAAGGTACATTCCCCAGGACTCCTGTCGAGTCAAACTTACTCCTGAACCACCGTTTGGTTCAGTCGACAAGGGACATTCCCCTGGACTCAAGTCGAGTCAGTCAAACTTACTCCGGAACCACCGTTTGGTTCAGTCGACAAGGACATTCCCCTGGACTCATGTCGAGTCAAACTTACTCCCGAACCACCGTTTGGTTCAGTCGACAAGGGACATTCCCCTGGACTCAAGTCGAGTCAAACTTACTCCTGAACCACCGTTTGGTTCAGTCGACAAGGGACATTCCCCTGGACTCATGTCGAGTCAAGCTTATTCCTGAACCACCGTTTGGTTCAGTCGACAAGGGACATTCCCCCGGACTCATGTCGAGTCAAACTTATTCCTGAACCACCGTTTGGTTCAGTCGACAAGGGACATTCCCCCGGACTCATGTCGAGTCAAACTTATTCCTGAACCACCGTTTGGTTCAGTCGACAAGGGACATTCCCCTGGACTCATGTCGAGTCAAGCTTATTCCTGAACCACCGTTTGGTTCAGTCGACAAGGGACATTCCCCCGGACTCATGTCGAGTCAAACTTATTCCTGAACCAACCGTTTGGTTCAGTCGACAAGGTACATTCCCCAGGACTCCTGTCGAGTCAAACTTACTTCTGAACCACCGTTTGGTTCAGTCGACAAGGGACATTCCCCTGGACTCATGTCGAGTCAGCCGGACTCATGTCGAGTCAAACTATTCCTCCTGAACCACCGTTTGGTTCAGTCGACAAGGGACATTCCCCCGGACTCATGTCGAGTCAAACTTATTCCTGAACCAACCGTTTGGTTCAGTCGACAAGGGACATTCCCCTGGACTCATGTCGAGTCAAGCTTATTCCTGAACCACACCGTTTGGTTCAGTCGACAAGGGACATTCCCCCGGACTCATGTCGAGTCAAACTTATTCCTGAACCACACCGTTTGGTTCAGTCGACAAGGTACATTCCCCAGGACTCCTGTCGAGTCAAACTTACTCCTGAACCACCGTTTGGTTCAGTCGACAAGGGACATTCCCCTGGACTCAAGTCGAGTCAAACTTACTCCTGAACCACCGTTTGGTTCAGTCGACAAGGGACATTCCCCTGGACTCATGTCGAGTCAAACTTACTCCTGAACCACCGTTTGGTTCAGTCGACAAGGGACATTCCCCTGGACTCAAGTCGAGTCAAACTTACTCCTGAACCACCGTTTGGTTCAGTCGACAAGGGACATTCCCCTGGACTCATGTCGAGTCAAACTTACTCCTGAACCACCGTTTGGTTCAGTCGACAAGGGACATTCCCCATGACTCTTGCCGAGTCAAGTGGGACTCCTAAATTTATATTCGGTTCAGTTGACCAGAGAATGTTCCCCATTACTTATGTCGAGTCAAAAGTATCCATGGATCTTCAAACTGATCAGACGACCGAGAACCAATTACCATAAGTCAAGTCAAGACAGAAGGTGATACATTCTTATCACATGCTTTTGTGATTAGTATCATTCGACACAAACGTATATACTCTCTAAGACAAAACTTCTTTGACTTAGAGAGTAAGGGACAAACTGTAAGAGCCAAATTTGGTCCAAGGGTAAAACTGTCTTTCACCTTAAGCCCATCAGCATGTTAGGCCCGAAACCAAAAGCCCAAAGAATTATGTATTTAATTACAATTAAAATCATAAAACATGACCACTTAACCTAACTCTAGCACTAATCCCCACCACTCCACTTAACCTAACTCTAGCACTAATCCTCACCTAATCCAAAACCATTACCAAATACACCAAACCTCAGATCATGTTTTATCTATAAATATGAAAAGAATACAGGAAGAATGCATTCAAGTCTCATTTCTCTCACCCTAATACTTCATACTCTCAATCCTTGATCCCTTCATATATTACACGGCTCTCACGGCCAAACAAAGGAAGTAGAGGTAATATTCAACCTTGCTTTCCATTTTACAAACTTATTTCCTGTCACTGACTTGGGCGTCGGAGTATACCCGGTATCCACCACACCGGTGGTAGCCTACTCTCGTCCATTCTACTTTGTTTTTTGCAGGATTGCTAGTGCCCAACTTACAAATTCTGATTGAGGACCTCGGCCGAAATCCAGCGTCCACATTGTTATTGTTATTTTATTTGAATTATTTATATGAGTTTTTTTATTTCATGATTTTTATATTGCACATTGAATTATAAATATTGTTTAAGAAATGAGAGACAAATGAATGAGACATAAATATTAAGTTTAAGTAAATCAATTGTCTCGTTTACATTATAAAGCAGACAATATCCAGAACCCTTACAAGTTAAATACCTAAAATATATACTTAACTCGCACAAAATGAGAGTCTATACTAGTTTGATTTAAAATTCAAAACCACAATTCTAAAGAAATTATATATATATATATATATATATATATATATATATATATATATATATAGAGAGAGAGAGAAATTTTACGTAACTAATTCGAGACTCCACCATGCCACTAGGGATGTTCACATTTTCGGGTCAAGCCGCGACCCGACCTTATCCGCTCGAATTTCAACTAAAATTAATATATTTTCGGGTTAACTCAACCCGACCCAACCCGATTTTTGTGGGTCGGGTCACATGTTTGAAAATCAAACCCGACCTGACCCGATACAATATATTTTTATTGTTTTTCTAAATTTTTTAAAGTTTTTAAAGTTTTTACTATTATTTTAGTTGTTTATTACTTTTATTGTCTTGAAATTTTATATGTATGACAAATTTTGGTACATAAAATAGCTAGTATTTATGTCTCGAAATAATTAATAAATTAAAAAAATTCTTTCTTTTTTGCCGACTCGATCACTAAGATTTGCAATCTCAAATTTCGAGTTCGGTGTCCCGCCAAAACCCGAACCGATCAAATTTTACAATTTTTTTTTTTAAAAAAAAAAACCCAACCTATGAACACTTCTACATTCCACCACCACCATTTTCCTTTATGATTTATTTTATAGGTTGAGACCCCACCATGCCACCACCATTTTCCTTTATGATTTATTTTCTTCAGGCAGTTACGAGTCACTTTCCATAATCTCTCAACAGTGCTGCTATTAGAAATCTAGAATCTTCTGTGTTATCATATAATTATTAATTTTATTTTAGTCAGATAAATATAACGACGTCAATGTATATTAAAAGAAAAAAATACGTATTTCGAGATATTAAAAGATTAAAAAATAATTTTCAATTCATGAAATGTCAAATGTGTATTTTTTATAATTTTTTAGAGTGATCCAGATAAAATCCTGACCGAGAAAATACGGACTTGATTCGCTCTCTATAGATATAGTTAAAATTGAATCATATATAAAATTAAAGAGAAAAACAAAAAAAAACAAAAAAAAAAAAATCTTTTGGAAAAGTTGTTCAAAGACTATCATCACTCTGCAAAAGAATCAACGTGTCCCCTTTTATCAGAAGGGATTGGAAATTGCTCGCATTTGGCTATTAATTTAAATGGGAGATTCCATGTGTCTCCTTCTTCGCGTTGTCTCCGAAAGAAACATTTTCATTTTGATTTTTTTTTTAATATGATAATAACAAGTATACATTTTACAAATATCTTTATACTTTTTTTTTTTTTTTTTTTTAAATTATTGGAAATCTTTTCATCAAAACATCTCTTCCGGGCCTAAACGGAGCAGATAAAATTCTCGGTTATCTCAGACTCTTATAAGAAACGTACTTTCTAAATTCGAACTCAGTACCTCAATGTGAGATCCTGAACTCTACACCATCATTATACATATCATTGACAGAGCTTCAAATATGATCCTCCAATCTTGTACACACACAATTCTTAGTGAATTTTTTTTTTTTTTTTTTGCACGGTTCGCTATTAGACATATTTGTCAACTTTGAGATATAAAAATCCATTTGCTATCCTTATAGTTATGTCTTTACGGAGTTTATCCACGTAGAATTGTGGTTGCGTACATATATGGTTGAAATCTTAATACTCATGTGGCCACGTGGATTTATATGTAAATCATGCATGCTATTTGTGTTTGGTTAGACTCGAATCATGGAGTAAAAAATGACAAATGTGCCTCTTGGAGATGCGAGTGAAAAAAACATCACTTACTTAACACTATTCGTTGAGTAATTTTTTGGTGGCTGGTGCAATCGTTATATAAGTGACGTGATATCATTAACTAATAAATATATAATATGTGGAATATAACTATCATTTATTTAGTCTTTTTTAAACTATTTTAGCAAGCGTAACAAAATATAATTGGGTTATTGCATAGATAATGTGTAAAGATGGCAACGTGTCTAATATGATAACAAAGATGTCAATACTCATACCTAACCTATTCAACAACGGATACACAAAAATTTACTCGTACCAAGCCCTAAAGTATCAAGCCATGTAAGTTACCGTTCACACATGAATTTTTCCTCTATTAAAACAAAGATACCAATATCACATCTCCAATCCCCGTAATCATCCTCTTATCCGACTCTAACGTATTGGAGCCCACAGCCCCGTTACCGTTCACACATGAATTTTTTTTTAATTTTTAATTGTATTATATTTATATTTATATTATTATTATTTCAATTCTTTTAATTTTTTATTATATTATATTATTTATATATATATGCATAATATTCTATATTTTTTTATATAATCTAATTTTTTTCCGGACCCGGGTCTACCCGATCCGGACCCGCGTGATCCCGGATCCGAACCCGGGATCACCCGGATCTTAATTTTAAAAATCCGAGTCCGGATTTTTTAATTCCGGACCCATGTCTTCCCGGACCCGGGCCGGGTCCGGTTCTTGTTGCCATCTCTAGACTCCCTACGTCCATTTTTTACTCGTTCGTGTCACACCAAATTGTTACACTGTAGCACAACGCGTAGAAATTAAGCAAAGCCACAGTGGTTTCAATGCTTCTGCCTCTATATATATATATGATGATCACTCACTTGCCATTTACAGACCAAATTTAGAGGCTCATACTCTCTTTCTAGTGCCTGTTGAATCAGAAATGGACAGTCTCATGGGGTTCAGATTCAAGCCAACTGATGAGGAAATCATTGATCTCCTTAAGCAAAAGAGGCTTCATCCTAATTTCTCTGTACCCACCATCAAAGAACTTGATATATACAAATTCGATCCATGGGAGTTACCTGGTAAGCATCAATCAACAAATCCCATAAAATAAATTTCAAATGTTTTGGGTTAGTTTAATAATTTTTTATGATGCAGGGTTTTGTGAGATTCAATCTAAAGAAGAAGTGTGGTACTTTTTTTGTGAGCCTTATTACAAGTATGCCAAGAGTAAACGGGTACATAGAAGAACAGAGACAGGATACTATAAAGTGACTGGCCGAGGTTCTAAACCGAAGGCCAAGAACAGCTGTAAGGTGATTGGTACCAAAAAGATTTTGACTTTCTGCAGTAATATTAATTCTGGTTTTGAGAAAGCTAATACTAAATGGGTTATGCACGAAATCGCCATAGGAGATGACCCTCTTTATAAGGTATGAGCTTTGTTTAGAATTCATTACTTTTATTTGTTGTCTCCATTCCTTAGCTTAGAGATGAATTGTGCATTTATTTTAGATGAAAGTTTAGTCAAATTCAAATTATTCCACAGAAATCTCCATAGGAGATGACCCTCGTTATAGGGTATGAGCTTTGTTTAGAATTCATTACTTTTATGTGTTGTCTCCATTCCTTAGCTTAGAGATGAATTGTGCATTTATTTTAGATGAAAGTTTAATCAAATTCAAATTATTCCACATAAGTTTTTAAAGTGTGTGAATTTCCTTAAAATTCTGGTAGAATTTGATTTGGAAATTGATACACAGCTAGCAGCTTCGGATGGAAATTGATATATTTTTCTTTGAGTTTGAGTGAAACTTTCGTAAATTTTCAGGTAGAAAAATGATAATTTACCTACAATAAATGATAATTCAGTAGTCAATATGGTGAACTTATTCTGTTTCTTGTTTTAATTCATGTAGAAGGACTTTGTTGTGTGTCGCCTTGAAAGAAAACGGGTTACCAAACTTGGTAACTCAACTCGTGATGAAGATCAACAAAGTCAAGAATTGGCTTATTGTTCTAGCAGTGATGTTACAGAAGTTATTTCTTCAGAATTTGATCTACCACTAGATCAACCTATGGTTTCTAATAGAAATCATGTTGCAGAAAATATTTTTTCAAAGACTGATTCCCAGTCTAGAAATCATGTTGCAGAAAATACTGTTTTGGATTATGAAGTACTAGCAAGTGACCATTTGATTTCTTATACTAGAAATCATGTTGCAGAAAATACTTCCTTGGAATCTATACTTCCGCCACCAAATCAACATTTGGTTTCTAATAGAAATCATGTTGCAGAAAATACTTGCGCAGAATCTCAGGTACTGCCAAGTGACAGTTTGGTTTTTAGTTATGCTAGAAACCTTGTTGCAGAAATTACTGCCGCAGAATTTCAGCTACTAGCAAGTCAAAATGTGGCTTCTTATTCCAGAAACCATATTGCAGAAGTTGCTTCTCCCGAGTGGCAGCAACCAGAAAATCCCACCTCGATTTCTTATTCTAGAAATCATGTTGCAGAAAATGCTTCCCTGGAATATATGCCGCCACCACCAAATCAACAGTTGGTTTCTAATAGAAATCATGTTGCAGAAAATACATGGACAGAACCTCAGGTACTGCCAAGTCACAGTTTGGTTTCTAGTTATCCTAGAAACCATGTTGCAGAAATTACTGCCGCAGAATCTCAGTTACTAGCAAGTCAAAATTTGGCTTCTTTTTCCAGAAACCATATTGCAGAAATTGCTTCTCCCGAGTGGCAGCAACCAGCAAATCACACCTCGATTTCTTATTCTAGAAATCATGTTGTAGAAAATTCTTCCCGGGAATATATGCTACCACCACCAAATCAACAGTTGGTTTCTAATAGAAATCATGTTGCAGAAAATACATGGACAGAACCTCAGGTACTGCCAAGTCACGGTTTGGCTATAAACCATGTTGCAGAAATTACTGCCGCAGAATCTCAGCCACTAGCAAGTCAAAATTTGGCTTCTTATTCCAGAAACCATGTTGCAGAAATTGCTTCTCCCGAGTGGCAGCAACCGGCAAATCACACCTCGATTTCTTATTTTAGAAATCATGTTGCAGAAAATGCTTCCCTGGAATATATGCTACCACCACCAAATCAACAGTTGTTTTCTAATAGAAATCATGTTGCAGAAAATACACTGACAGAACCTCAGGTACTGCCAAGTCACGGTTTGGTTTCTAGTTATTCTAGAAACCGTGTTGCAGAAATTACTGCCGCAGAATCTCAGCTAGCAAGTCAAAATTTGGCTTCTTATTCCAGAAATGTTGTTGCAGAAATTGCTTTTCCTGAGTGGCAGCAACTAGCAAATCACACCTCGATTTCTTATTCTAGAAATCATGTTGCAGAAAATGCTTCCGCAGAATTGCAAATAGTACTGAATGATAATTTGGAGTCACTTATACTACCAAATCAGCAATTGGGTTCTTATTCTACTAATTTTGTAGAATGTACTTTTGAGGCAGGACCTAGACCACTTCCAGAATTCAATCCACACAGTGGCTGTAATGGGCTGATTAATGCATCTTTCCCGGCACTGCAGTCACTGATTTATCCACAGCAGGAATCGTTATATTCTAATTGTTCTAGTGATGATTTTGATTTATTGAATTCGCAATTTTACAGTGATCAGGGAGATGACCTGATCAATCCACTACGGGCTTTCCAGAATGAATCCTCTCGTGAAGAACCAGAGCAAACCTTTACTCCTGATTTCAACTCATCAACTCAACTGATGTGGAGGATGGCATTGACGCGGACACACTGAAACCTTCAATGCATGGGTAAATGAACTCTGAGAATATGTTAGAATAAGAAAATCCTTTAGGAGGAGAATATCATGTTATTATTAATACTGTAACAAGTGCTTTACTCATGTTTTATTGTATTCCAAACTTTATAATCTTTATCTATGAGAATGGTTGGAGCGTTTGGGTGCACGAGTTACTCTATCATATGTAGTATCTATATGTATAGTTCTAGAAAAGTTCAGCTTGTCGAATGGGAATTCTAGTTCAAAGCAATAGCAGCAGGCGACAGCTGATAGACCCATTGGGAGATCATCAAGATGTTACAAGAATGAAGAGTGGGTTCTTTCATCGTGCGATCTTGGCAAAGGATTTTTCAATCATCTTGAGCGAGCCCTTGAAGAATCTCCCATTAGATAAGAAAATGGCTCTAGAAATTTATCCAGAATCAGTTGAACTCTATGTGCAGTGGGTTAGTCAGATGGCAGCCACTGGTAGTGGCTGATGACTTGTAACCTAACATATGAGATCAAATAAATTATGGGACTTTTTTTTTCAAGGCTACTCGTTTTCTGCTACCATTTCTAAGTCCATGGTTGATTAAGAACAAGAATGCATGCCATTTTGTTCATACCCTTGTGTCCTGTGAGTTTAAAGATTAATTTCACCAGCTAGTTGGGACACTTCATTTTTTACTTTCCATGGCATCTCCAATAATACAAAAATGTCATTCTGGCAGTTCATTATGGCTTTGAAAGCTTGATCAGAGTATGT
>SKCR01041440.1:0-90000 GCA_019454045.1 Zanthoxylum bungeanum
GCAAATAGTAGAGCATAAAATCTTTGGAAGATTTATGTGATGATGACTTTAATGCTTAATTTAATATACTTATAATAAATCTATCTTTAGATTTAGAAATATTAAAATTGCAATTAATAATTCTTGGAGAATTAATTGACTATTCTAGTGGAGAAAAGTCAAAGTTTGTAATTGGGCATGTAGCACAAGGTGCACATCGTTTCGATATTCCGAAACCCAAGGCTTGGCCAAAGGTTTGTGAAATATTGAAAAGGATAATTGACATATATCCCAAAGTAACTACCATTTGGATATGGAAAACACGAAGGAATTAAAGAAAGGGCGAGGCTCTAACTTTAAATATGTTTGTCTTAGTTATGTTCACAGCTAGTATTGAAATTAGATTTTAAATACTTAGTGTGGTACATAAATATATGTATTGATATTCAGAATCTGCTTTGAGCAGGATACTGACTTCAAGCTGAGATTCCTCTGCGAATCGGAAACGGGACGAAAGTCGCTGTTTCGACCGTAGATACCTAAGTTTAGGAACTAACCTGGGGTGTGTACTTAAATTAGGAACTGTTATAATGTAACTAGTTTGACTAGAAACATTATCTCTTTATCAGTGTTTAACCCACTGCGGGTGAACCTTTATATTCCAAAACACTAAAGTGTTTTATTATATAAAGATGATACTGAGATAAATACATTAGATGTAAATAACAGAATTTATATTTTGAATATAATTAAAAAAAATCTCAAACATATAAATTGACAAATAAATAGCTCAATTTGATTTGATCAATAGAGACTTATTTATGGCATTGTTGTCTAGGACACAATTAAACGAGACACGTCAGTTAGACGGTGTGTCCGAACTAAAACCAAGTTTTGTTGGACATAATTAGGTTTTTCGCGAGTCGCTCTGAGCTACTGTTTCCTTCAACAGGATATGTATTAACAGTGCAAAACTTATTTAGAATAAGGTTCCACATTAATCTGTTTGACAGATATCATATAAGATATGAACAGGAAAGAAACGAGGTTTCTCATTCCTGATAATTTGGGTATGCCAGGCATACAGTTTGGATGATACCAAACTAAGAACCCAAATTGGATTAGTGCCAATATAGGTTATCCTAAGGGAAACCATAAGTATAGTACTTATAAATCCCACATGAGAACAATGTGATTGTTGCTCACCATGCGATTTTCCTGAGAGGAATACCGATATGCAGTGGTCAGTGGGAGGATAGTGATACTCGATGAAAAATCGGAGTAATACTATTCAAAGCACGAAGTCCTTAATGGAACACAAACAATTCATCTATGATGAATCTGTACCATTAATCTTCAAATACACAAGAAATCGGTAGATCGGATAGAGTCAGAAAATAACCTAGGGTATGGGTTTCTGATCTAACCTCATTAAGATGTCAATCTTATGAAGGTATATCCACCGACTACGTTTAGAGGAAGTGATACGAGGTATCAACTCCCTGTTATGGCAAAGTGCCATGAGTCCGGAATGGATTCCATGTTTAACAACTATTTTGGATACTAGTTGTTGTACCACAAGGCATTTCGCCTATGGTACATTAAACGTCTTCAAGGAAGACAAACATGGAAGGCAACATACCAACGTGCAAAGCAGGGCTTTTGACGGAAAGGTATCGTTATCAACATCGTGTTAATAACGGTTCAACCTTTTACCTGTTGCCATGGTAAATCCATTTTGAAGATGCTTGTTGATAACTGCATATTTCATTTATGAAATATGTCAGTTGCAGATCAAAATCGCTTTCCTGAAAAGGAAACCTTTTGGAGGATGCTTTCAACATCCTGACGATTTTGTATAACCGACAAACAAGGTTTACCGGTTATTCGATCCATGTTTGGATTGAAGCAAGCATGAGGTTCTTGGAACTGACATTTTGAAATAATCATAATAGTTTATGATTTGACTCAAAACGAAATAATTCTTGTGTATATAAGGAGGTTAGTGGGAGAGGGCACTGACAATGAAATTCCCATAAAACAATCGGTGAAAGCTTGGCTTTCATAAGAAATTCTCCGTAGAATTCTGGGGAGTAACAACCTTTATTCAAGGAATAAAGATCTACTGGGCTAGATTTGGAGTTGGTAACACTCTCTGAGAAATTGTACATTTAAAATGTACTTGTATTGGTGTCTCATACGCTTTGAGCATATGGAGTCACAATCGGGTCAATCCAAGTGATAGTCACTGGATTGAAGTTGAGAACATCTGTTAGTATCTCAGAGAACTAAAGATGCTATCTTAAACTATGGAGAATGAGAACTTGTAGTGACTGGGATCACTACTGCAAGTTTCCAAACAATTAAAATACTGGCGGTACTATAAAGTTTGAATAACAGGGACAGTGAGCTGGAAATCTTCCTAGCAAGATAACTGTTGCCGAATAAACAACAAATGCGGATTATTGCTGCAGCTGAGGCAGCAATAGAAGCCATTTGGATCGATAATAAATCTAATTAGATTAGATATAGTTCTGTTAGCATCTGAGCTAGGCGTCAGCACAGGCTAAAGAATTAAAGGTCTCATCGACGATCCAGATATATACTTCTATATCATCTGATTCGTTCGGATCATACATCGTGGCGATGTGATGATCGTGTAAATCGCGTCAAACGATAAACAAACAAATCCGCTGACGAAAACCTTTCCTCAGCAATTTGAGCGAACCGTACATAGTTCAGGTGTGGGACACTTGAGTGACTGGCTATGTGCCAAGTGGGAGATTGTTGGACAAAATGACCCATAGCGTCACTATTTGCACAAGATCATTGTGTTGTTGTAGCAAATTAACTATGTGACAAGGAAATTGCACTCTCATCATTTGTGATTAGATCACCATAGATATATAAATGAAGAGAGGTCCCTATGATTAGTACCTGGACTGAGAATGATATGAGACAGTATCAGTCCCCGAAGGTTTAATCATTAAATATCCCTAGCCGTAGTATTATCGAGACTGGACATCGATAATGCGGAATAGGCTAGTATTGCACTTGTGCGCGTTTGTGAGGGCACAACGGCATAGTTCTCATATATATAAGTATTGGATACTTATGCAAGTGCGATAGGAGGTCGTGTTTCACCGATGGTACGGGAAACAGCTTCGCTCTGGATAGACCCCTCGGAATCCCATTGGTATTATGACTATGTGTCTATGGGAGGCCGAAATCAAGGTAGGTGTGTATGGTCTTAACCTGAGACTTACATCGCTAATACTTACGATAATCGATAGACTTTGGTCTTGGTGGTAGGGGACTTTAAACGGGTTCTGTGTACACCATTTCTGGGTTTATCAGAGAGTCGTAGTGTATTGGGTGTGATGTCAAGACGGAAGTATCACTTCAGTCATATTGGAGTTGATGTCACGCAGGATACGGTACTAGTGCTCTTGAGTGTTGCGCAACCAATCGGGATATTGTGACCAGGTCATGTATATCCGATTATAGAGACTATGTTACCAGACATCCGACATGTGCTTCGGACGGGGCAGACACTTATCCAGCCCCAGCCCTAGCACGTGATTATCCGATACTGGGCCGATATACACATACTACGGTTATACTACGCTTGATACAGATCTATATATTCCTGTAAGAATATTTCTGGAGAATTGGGTAGGCATGGCGCTTTGCTAGAAGCCAACCTTGTCTTGTAATCGATATAAACGTAGTACGAGGTACTTACGTGTTCGGACAGTCCGACGATCGTATTTACTGCCAACATATCCGGAGATCTCATGGGTCGCTTCCTGAAGATTCACCGATGACGTATTACTCGCACTTTGATTAATCTGGGATTAATTAGAAGAGAGAGATAGAATTAATCTGGGATTAATTAGAAGAGAGAGAACGATTAATTTGGAATTAATCGATAAAATAATATATTTGATATATTATTAGAAATTGGATTTCGACGCGGAATTAAAATTAGATTTTAACTCGGGCGAACGAATTAATTTAGAATTAATTCGTTAGCGACGTGAATAGTGATTTCGCTAGGCGTAATCATTTAATTACGACGCGACGGAAAATTCGTTAATTTGGAATTAGCGGACCCGAGCCCGAGAGTGATTGCGAGCGCATTCGCATTTCGAATTCGAGCGCGGCACGCGAGTCACATCAAGCGTCAAATCGTTAGTCGCGTCAATCGTCAAATCAATTATCACTTTGAGTGATGTGACTTGACAATATGTCACTTTATTAAAGTGAATAGATGTGATATGAAAAGTGATGTGATATGACTTAAAGTTATAAATAAAAGTGATGGAATATGAAAAGGTTTGGAATATATATATTTGTTTTATTTATTTTTGGAAAATAAATGAATAAATATAAATTACTTTTTCTTTTCACTTTTTAGACACACTTTCGGTCCTCTCTCTCATACATGCAACAGTTCACGGTTTCTCTCTTCCCTCTCTTTTCTCTCCTCTCATCTCACGGCTTCACTGCCGTTTCTTCTTCTTTTTTTTTGGTTTCACCGAGAAAATGGAGATGCAAGGAAGATGATTAGTGCTAGCACACAAATGGGTTATACATAGGTGATAGGGAAGTGTCTTCATGAGCTTGGAAAGCTTGAAGCTTTGAGCTTCAATGGTGCTCAACAATGGCCGAATCTTGGAGGATCCAAACCAGTCCAAATCGCACAGCCCACTGCAAGATGAAGCTACTGCCGTGACTTGGAGGGAGCCAAAAACGCATCTTGTTCTTCATCCATCAAAACCGAATTCAATGTGAGTTGATTCCGCCACCTCCTTTGATGTGTTCATATGTGGTTTTTATGCTTTGTTTGTGATCCTTGGGACTTGAATTTAACTCTTTCAGGTTTGTGTGGCTGGTTTTGGGCAGTGAAGGGAGACGTGAACTGGGCAATGAGGGGGGCGTGAACTGGGCAGTGAAGGGAGGCGTGAACTGGGATTCTTGGTCGGCAATGCAAGGGTAGTGATGGGGGTATGTTGAGAGGCGGCAAAGGCTTCTTGGATGTGCTTTGGGCGTGGCTTTGAGGTTGTTTCTTGTGTGAGTCTTATGTGAATCAGCTAGGTGAATGTGTTGGTGAGAGGTTCTTTTTATAGGCAAAGGGGTGAGGACTTTCCTTATTTGAGAAGGAGAAGGATTTTATGTTTTAAAGGGAATATCTTTTTAATTAGAATGTGATAAGGAAATCTTTTAATAAGGGAAGTGATTTGATTTATTCTCTTTTAATTAGGGATATGTTTTAGTTTAATTAGGCAAGAGATCCATGGGATTTCTTTAATTTAGGGAGTGGATTTGGCTTGATTTATGCATGTGTTAAATATGATTTTTGTTATTTTGGAAGGTGATGTGGGCGTGTGTTACTTTGTTTTGGTGGGCTTGGGTATTTGGTTTGGTGGTGTGTGGGCTTGGTGGTGTGTCTTATGGGGGGTTTGGGCTAAGGTTGTGCTTTGAAATGGAGGTCCAACAAGCGAACTCGAAGCTACTCCAGCGAGTTAAATCCAACAAAGTGTCAATTCTTGACATTTTCCTTCCGACGTCTGTTTCCCGCGGCTTTCACAATCGAAGAGGTAATGTCTACATACGAGACTCATCATCGGGACTTATATGCAAAAAATGCAGTGCCTACAAATCCCTAAGATGCACAAATCTAATTTAACATCATCCAAGCTCAACCAAATCATCAATTTGAAGAAATCATGCTAAAATCACAAAATCCCAAATTAAAGTATATAAACCCTAAGTCCATTTCATGCTTAATTTAGGCTCTAATACCATTTTTGGGTTCTCTAAGAACTAGCCAAGAATCTAATAAGCATAAAAGATGTGTGAATACGCAAAGAAGTAGCGGAAATACTTACATTGAACGGATTGGATGTAGGTGGTAAGTTCAAAACTTTTGCTCCTTTGAAGTTGCTCCAAGCTCCTCTTTGAAGATTGGTGTAGCTCCAAGCCTTGAAGTTTGATTCCAAACTCAATGGGAGAAGTTTCCCTATCACCTTTGTATGATTCTTTAAGTGCTAGCTTAGGATGAATTTTGCAACAAAACTCTTCCTTTTCATATTTGAAGTTCACGGCAAAGTGAACAAATTTTGAGAGTTGGAGAGTGGTTTTTCACGCCAATGAGAGAGAAGAGAAAAATGAGTGAAGTGTTTTTTATTTCAAAAAATCAATGTAAAGTAATACCAAAATCCAAAGTTGGTATATGTCACTTACACATCAATTTTAATAATGCTTGTGTAAGAAACAAGCTAACCAAAAATCCCACCAACTTCTATCAACCAAAAGTTGATAAAGTTGACTAGGTGATGTGACAAGTGGTGGGCCCCACTTGATTCAAAATCCGAGTGGGCCCGCAAACACATTCCGGGCTCGGGTTCGTTAATTCCGAATTAACGAATTTTTCGTTGCGACGTAATTAAATCAAATTTAATTAAATAATTATGCCTAGAAAAATTATTATTAAAGTCGCTCGCGAATTTATTCTAAATCAATTCGTTCGCCCGAATTAAAATCCAATTTTAATTCCATTATGAAATCTAATTTCATTTAATATATCGAATATATTATTTTATCGATTAATTCCAAATTAATCTTTCTCTCTCTATTAATTGAATTTTATCCCAGATAAATTCTCGCCGTAATTAATCCTAGATTAATTTTCTCTCTCTTCTAATTAATTCCAGATTAATTATGTTCGAGTTATACGTCATCGGTGAATCTTCGGGAAGCGACCCATGAGATCTCTGGATATGTTGGCAGTAAATCTGGTCGTCGGACTATCCGAACACGTGCGTACCTGGTACCATGTTCTTACCGATTTACAAGACATGGTTGGCTTCTAGCAAAGCACCGTGCCTACCCAATTCTCCAGAAATATTATTTCAGGAATATATAATCTTTATCAGGCGTACTATACGTAGTATTGCGTATTTCGATCCAATATCGATATCATATGTTAGGCCTAGGGCTGGAATTGTGTCTGCCCCGTACGAAGCATATATCGGATCTCTGGTAACTAGTCTCTATAATCAGATAATCATGACCTAGTCATATTATCCCGATGACTGCAATACTTAAGAGTATCAGTTCCGTATCCTACGTGATCATCATATCCATGTGACTGAAGTGATACTTCCATATTGACATCACACCCAATATAATACGATTCTTAGTATACCCAGAAGAGCCGTACACAGAACCTGTTAAAGCCCAGGACGACCAAAACCAAAGTATACTGATTGTCTCAAGTATTAGCGGTGCAAGCTCAGGTTAAAACCAAATACACCTACCCTGATTCGAATTCCCATAGACACATAGTCATACTACCAATGGGATTCCGAGGGGTCTATCCAGAGCGAAGCTATTTCCATACCATCGGTAATCAGAACCTCCTATTACACTTGCATGAGTATCCAATACCCAAATATATGAGAACTATGCCGTTACGCTTCCATAACATGCACAAGTGTAATACTAGTCTATTCCGCATTATCGATGTCCAGTCTCGATAATACTACGACTAGGGATATTTAATGATTAAACCTTACGTGGATTAATATTGTCTCATATCTTATTAATTCGGTACTAATCATATGGACTTTTATCATTTATATATCCCGGTAATCCAATTACAAATGATAAAAGAGCAATTTCCTTTGTCACATAGTTAATTTGTACAACAACACCATGTTTTATACAAATAGTGACGCTATGGGTCATAATTGTCTAACACAGGCATCCAATGCGGTTGTCACATGTACATTGCTTATTGATTCTGTGCAAGCAAAGGTGTTATTTGATTCGGGTGCTACTCATTCTTTTGTGGCACCGTGTTTTGTGACTCAAACGAGTAGGAACACCGAGCCTTTAGATTTCCTTATTATTATATCTACACCAGTATGAGACCCCTTAGAAGCTACGCAGGGTGTGAGGTAGTGTTCTATAGACATTGATGGGTATATTTCCTATGCTGATTTAGTAGTGTTGAATATATTGAGATTTGATGTCATTTTATGGATGGATTGGCTAGCTAAGCACCATGTGGTACTGGATTGTCGGGAGAAGACCGTTACGCTACATGTTCCCAATAGACCAGGAAAAGTCAATCAGAGGGATAGAACTGTAGTGCCTCATAATTTGATATCAGCTATGCAAGCATTTAAATTACTTCAGAAGAGAAACATGGGTTATTTGGCATATGTAACGAATAGCAGAGTAGGAAATTCAGATCTTGAGCAGATCCCAGTGGTGAGAGAGTATCCTGATGTGTTTCCAGACGAGTGGCCATGACTACCTCGGGATAGGGAGATTGAGTTTTATATAGACGTTATACTATAAACCCAGCCTATATAAGGCGCAGTTACAAGACTTGCTGGACAAGGGCTTTATTCACCCCAATATCACCCTTGGGGTGCTCCGGTGTTGTTTGTAAGGAAGAAGGACGGGACCCTGCGATTGTGCATAGATTATCGGCAACTGAATAAAGTGACGATCAAGAACAAATATCCACTGCCAATGATTGATGATCTATTTGATCAGTTACAAAGGGCACTGTAGGCATTGCATTTTTGCATGTGAAACCGATGATGAGTCTCAGTTGGAGGCACTACCTTTTTAGTTAAGGATATTGCAGAAAATGGTCGTCGGAAGGGAATCGGTATTTCGTTAGATCCTTATTCACTTGTTTAGCGTCAAGCTCACTTGTTGGACCTCCGTTTAGAGCACATTTGGCCCAGAAAAACCCGCAAACCTTTTAACCTTGGCCCAAAACCCTTGCCACCCACCTAAGCCCACTCACCAAACCAACACAACACCTAGCCCACCAAGAGAGGCCCATACGCCCATAGCCCCTAAATTACATCCAAATTAAATAAAATATTTAATTAAATATTAATTAGATAATGTATTTGAATTAAATATTTTAATTAAACCATTTACCAATTAAATAAAACATAATATATAACCATGCCTAATTTAGATAAATCAAATATATTAACTTCCTAACTAAACAAAATCATAAACTAAATTAAAAAGATGTCATGCCTAATTAAATCACTCATAACCAATTTAAAGATATTGACTTCCTAATCTAAACCAATCTTGTCTCCATCAAATCTTTGACTTCCATTGCTCAACACTAAATCAAATCCCTTCCTTGTGAGACAAGGAGAAGCCCTAGCCCTTCTCTATATAAACAACCCCTAACCAATACATGGACTCCGCTAGCTCACACTCATAATCTTCACGCCAAAGTCACAAACGTCCCTCATCATATCACAAAGCCATTAAGCCTCACACAGCCTCCACTAACACAAAAATCAGCAAAAGACCTTAAGCAGCCATGCACCTAATCAACACGTCCTAGCCTTCAACCCAAAACAACGCCACATGCTCCCCTACCAACTCTCTCACCACTCGTAGCCAGTAGATACCTCTTTGCTCAACGCCACATCCCCCTTGACCACGTTGAAGCCACACCTAATAAACAAACACATTTGCCTTCAAAACATCCCCCTTGACCACGTTGAAGCCACACCTAATAAACAAACACACTTGCCTTCAAAACAGCCCCTTGACCACGTTGAAGCCACGCCTAATAAACAAACACACATGCCTTCAAAAAAGCCCCTAATCACCACCGAAATCCAGCCCCTTAAACCCCCACACATCACCGAAAATAACCCCAAAAATAGCAGCTACATACACCAAAAATTACCCCAAAACAGCAGCCCTGAACACGCAAACAGCAGCCCAAAATCACCTTAAAACAGCAGCAAATTAACCCCAAAAACAGCAGCAAATTAACACCCAAAATAATCCGTTGAAACGTAAAACAGTGACCTGAACAGCGAACATAAAATACAGAGGAAACATCAGTAAAATGGAGGCCAAACAGCAAGCAAAACAGCAAAACAGTGAGCTAAGACGCTAAACCAGTGAACCGGAGAAGTTGAGGAACTTTACCCTTCCGATCTCCGTGAAACGCAAGTCCGAAAGTCGGCAAAAAAGGTTATACCTGAGGGTATTTTCCACATTCGTTTTCTGCTTTATTTTTATTATTTATTGAGTATTGTTCGCATGATTGTTATGTTAAAATTCATGTTGTGGCCCTTGAGTAGATAAATATGCATGTATTACGAAATATTGTTTGTTGTGGCCTTGGAATAAAATGAAAGATGTGTCAACTCTCGCGGTATATCGGATGGAAACCCGGACATAAATTTCATAGCCGATTCCGAATGGACGGTAGTATGATCTGTACTCAGGATACAACTCCACGTACCGCTAGAGTAAATGGCACCTTCTTTTGTTTTATATTGCTTTGATTTATTTATTTTTCGTCATTTGAATTCTGCATGTTACTTGTTTATGCATGATGCAATCGAGCGCATGAGCTTAGTAAGTTGGATTAAAGGTCCCCTATTTGGAGGGGTTAAAACCCTTTACCACGATGATTTGCCGCGCCGGTTGATGTGTGTTCGGTTGAATGTAAGATATGTTCAATCGGGCATACTAAGTTTGATGTTATTGTCTTTATTCTTTGTATCCATGATGCAATCGAGCGCGTGGGCTTAGTAAGTCGGATTAAAGGTCCCCTATTTGGAGGGGTTAAAACCCTTTACCAGGATGCTTTGCCGCGCCGGTTGATGTGTGTTCGGTTGAATGTAAGATATGTTCAATCGGGCATACTAAGTTTGATGTTATTGTCTTTATTCTTTGTACGCATGATGCAATTGAGCGCATAGGCTTAATAAGTCGGATTAAAGGTCCCCTATTTGGAGGGGTTAAAATCATTTACCACGATGCTTTGCCGCACCGGTTGATGTATATTCGGTTGAATATAAGATGTGTTCAATCAGGTATACGAATTTTCATATAGTTATCTTTGTCTTTGTACGCATTGTAATGGAAAACGCATGGGCTTATTGTGTTGGACTAAAAAGGTTCTCCATTTGGGGGAAGAAAAAGCATAAAAGGCTACCTTTACCACGATATTCACCGTGTCTTTCATATATTGGATGCATCATTTACCTTAGTCTTGGCTTAACGTAGTATAATTCATATATCCATGTTATGATAGCATTTGAGAATTATTTCTTAAAGTATATCGGATGGAAACCCAGAAATAATTTCCGTAGCCGATTCCGAATGGACGGTAATGCGGTCTGTACTTGGGATACAATTCCACGTACCACTTGGAAAAGTGCTCACATGTGTTTGTGTCCATATTAGTTATCTTTTTTTGCACCATGTCATAGCATGCTTACTTTAATGCCTAATTGCATCCTTAAGTGTCTTTTTGCATTATGTACTTAGTTGACTCTTTTATTTGTGCATGGACATGTAATGGCTATTTGTTTATGATATGTCTATGAAATCACATGTTCGCCATCATTTGATTCGCCTTTATGTGTGCTTGTGTGGTTAGTGTGTGCTTGTGTTTCCATGAATACAATATGCCAATGAAGTTGTATGTTCGTTGCTACTTTGATGTACTTTCAAGCATGTAATCTTAGATGTGAAATATATGCAAATTTAGGTGTAAGTTTTGTTTTTTGCGCATATGGATTTAGGAGCATGATACTATTCGAAATAAGTGTTACTTAAGCTTGATTAAATTATTACACAAATCCTTTCATTACAAGTGACATAAGTAAGGGACCATTCCGAACCCAACGGTTTGAGGTCTTCCCTTGCGAGGGGTGAGTGCGGCCTTAAATCTTATTTTCCCGGTTCACACCGGGTAGCGACTCCATTATTCTCCGGTTTAGTCCCCCGTGGCTACTCCGTACTCCCGACTAGGTCGCGAGCCTAGAACAGCATGCGTCGTCCAGTTTGTGTTCCCACAGGCGCATTGCTTCTCAAAAATCGATTTACGGTCGGGTTATCATCAATTGAAGATTAGAGTGAGTGATGACCCAAAGACAGTTTTTCGAACCAGATACGGGCATTACGAGTTTTTAGTAATGTCATTTGGTTTGATCAATACCCCTGCAGCATTTATGGATCTGATGAACATGGTGTTTATGCCTTTTCTAGACCGGTTCATGACAGTTTTTATTGATGATATCATGGTGTATTCGCGTAATAAGCATGAGCATGCGGAGCATTTGCATCAGGTGTTGCAAACACTGAAGGAACACAAGTTATTGTTGGAGATTCTAAGGGTCCCAAGGATCATAAAACAACCATGAACATGTGTGAATACATTCGAGAAAGTCATGGAATACTTACATCGAACGGTTGAGCGACACATGAGGCAATAAAAACATTTCTGCTTCCTCTTTACTGTCACGGCAGTGCAGTTTCACAGCTCACTGTTTCGGCCATTGGAGGTCTTCGTCAAGCTCCAAGCTTCGTCGAATGGTTCCCGGCTCATGGGTGGACTTCCCTATCACATTCGCATGTCTCTCGGAGTGCTAGCTCTCTAGAAATTTGCCACAAATCTCACCACTTTGCTTCCCTTCTTGTTCGGTTTTTTCAAACCAGAAACCAGAAATGTTCAGCCCCAAGGGCGTGAAGGAGAATAGAGAAATGTAGAAGGAGAGAGATAAATACGTTAAGTTGAATTTTGGTATTTGATTTCTCAAATTATATACCAAACTTTTGCTTTACAAAAGTCAAACAATTAAAAGCTATTAATGCCCACAACAACCACATCAATCAATCAATCCAATCAATTGTCACATCACTCAAGGTGACATGATTTGACGCTTGATGTGACGCTAGATGCGACTAGTGATTTGACGCTTGATTTGACTTGTGTGCCGCACTCGAATTCGAAATGCGAATGCGCTCGCAAAAAATCTCGGGCTCGGGTTCGCTAATTCCAAATTAACGAATTTTTCATTGCGTCGTAATTAAATGATTACGCCTAGCGAAATCACTATTCTCGTCGCTAACGAATTAATTCTAAATTAATTCGTTCGCCCGAATTAAAATCTAATTTTAATTTCGCGTCGAAATCCAATTTCGTTTAATATATCAAATATATTAATTTATCGATTAATTCCAAATTAATCGTTATCTCTCTTAAAATGATATTTTATCCCAGATAAAATATCTCCGCAATTAATCCTAGATTAATTTTCTCTCAAATCTAATTAATCCCAGATTAATTAAAAGTGCGAGTCATACGTCATCGGTGAATCTTTGGGAAGCGACCCATGAGATCCCCAGATATGTTGGCAGTAAATTCGATCGTCGGACTATCCGAACACGTAAGTACCTCGTACTACATTTATACCGATTTACAAGACAAGGTTGGCCTCTAGCAAAGCGCCATGCCTCCCCAATTCTCCGAAAATATCCTTACAGGAATAAAGGATCTGTATCAGGCGTAGTATACATAGTATTGCGTATTTCTGTCCAGTATCGAATGATTACGTGCTAGGCCTGGGGCTGGAATTGTGTCTGCCCCATACGAAGCACATGTCGGATGTCTGGTGACTAGTCTCTATAATCGGATAAACATGACCTTGTCATTTTATCCCGATCGCTACAGCATTTAAGGGAACCAGTCCCGTATCCTACGTGACCATCATCTCCATATGACTGGAGTGACACTTCCGTCTTGACATCACACCCAACACACTACGATTCTCAATATACCCAACATTGGCGTACACAGAACCTGTTAAAGCCCTGGACGACCGTAACCAAAGTATATTGATTGTCGCAAGTATTAGCGGTGCAAGTCTCAAGTTAAGACCAAATACATCTACCCTGATTTCGGACTTCCATAGACACATAGTCATACTACCAATGGAATTCTGAGGGGGTCTATGCAGAGCGAAGCTGTTTCCCATACCATCAGTAAAACACAACCTCCTATTACACTTGCATGAGTATCCTATACCCAAATATATGAGAACTATGCCGTTGTGCCCTCACAACGCGCACTAGTGTAATACTAGTCTTTTACGTATTTATCGATGTCCAATCTCGATAATACTTTGACTAGGGATATTTAATGATTTATCCTTCATGGACTGATACTGTCTCATATCATTCTCCATCCAGGAACAAATCATAGGGACCTCCTATCATTTATACATCTAGGTGATCTAATCACAAATGATAAGAGTGCAATCTCCTTTGTCACATAGTTAATTTGTACAACAACACCATGATCTGTACAAATAGTGACGCTATGGGTCATAATTGTCCAAAAATCTCCCACTTGGCCTATAGCCAGTCACTCGAGTGTCTGACATCTGAACTATGTACGGTTGGCTCAAACTGCTGAGAAATGCTTTCGTTAGTGGATTTGCATGATTATCATCTGATGTGATTTATTCGATCATCACATCGCCACGATGTATGATCCGAACGAATCAGATGAATATCGAAGTATATATCTGGATCATTGATGAGACCATTAATTCTTTAGCCTGTGCTGACGCCTAGCTCAGCTGCTAACAGAACTATTTCTAATCTAATTAGATTTATTATCGACCTAGAAGGCTTCTATTGCTGTTTCAGCTACAGCAATAACCCGCATTTGTTGTTTATTCGGTAACAGTATCTTTCTTGGAAGATTTCCAGCTCACTGTTCCGTTATTCAAACTGTATAGTACCGTTTGCGACTTATAGTCGTCTTATCGGTTAGGAAACTTGCTACAGTGATCCCAGTCACTTCAAGTTCTCATTCTCCAAAGTTTAAGACAATATCCTTAAATCTCTAAGATACTAACGGATGTTCTTAACATCAATCCAGTGACTATCAATTGGATTGGCCTGTTTGTGAATCCATATGCTCAAAGCATATGAGACACCAAGTCGCGTACATTTTTTAATGTACGAGTTTTCGGAGAGTTTTTTTTTCGAAAGCCGAGCTTTCACCGATTGTTTATTGGAATATCATTTCCAAGAAATGACATATTATCATTATTTATAGGACAACCACTGTCAGTGCGCTCCCACTAACCTCCTTATATACACAAGAATCATTTTCGTTTTGAATTAAATCATAAACCATTATGATTACATCAAAAACGATAATTCCAAGAACCTATGCTTGCTTCAATCCAACATGGATCGAATAATTTGTAAACCTTGTTTGCTAGTTTTGGTACGACAAAACCGACAGGATGTTGTAAACATTCTCCGGAAGGTTTCCTTTTCAGGAAAGCGATTTTCCCGTTAAGCTGACATATTTCATAAATGAAACATGCGGCTTAGCAATCATTATCCAAATGGATTTACCATGGAAACAGGTAAAAGGTTGAATCGTAATCAACACAATGTTGATAACGATACCTTTCCGCTACAAGCCTAGCTTAGTACATTGGTATGTTGCTATCCATGTATGTCTTCCTTGAAGACTTATAATACCAATAGGCACAATGCCTTGTGGTACATCAACTAGTATCCAAACTTGTTGATATATATGGAATCCATTTCGGATGTCATGGCACTTTGCCATAATAGGGAGTCGATACCTTGTATCACTTCCTCATACGTAGTCAGTTGGTATACCTCAATAAGATAGACATCTTTATGAGGTGAGATCAGAAACCCATACCCCAGGTTGTTTTCTGACTCTCTCCGACATACGCGGTTCTTGTGTATTGAATATTAATGTTATAGTTTCATCCTTGATGAACTATATGTGTTCCATTAGGATTCGATGCCTGGAATAGTATTACTCTGATCTTCATCGAGTTTTACTATCCTCCCACTTACCACTGCATATCGGTATTCCTCTTAGGAAAACCACATGGCGAGCAACAATCTAATTGTTCTCTTGTCAGTTGTATAAGTACTATACTTTGGTATCTCTAGGATAACCTAAAATTGGCACTTATCCAATTTGGGTTTTAGTTTGGTATCATCCAAACATATGCCTAGCATACCCAAAAATTCAGGAATGAGAAACCCGGTTTCTTTCCCGTTCATATCTAATATGAAATCTGTCAAACAGATTTTAATGAAACTTTATTCTAAATAAGTTCTTGCACTGTTTAAAGCTTATCCGTTGAAGGAAATAGTAGCTCAGAGCGACTCATGATTAACCTTATCATGTCCAACAAAATTCGGTTACTCGGTTCAGACACACCGTCACTTTGACGTGTTCCGTGAGGAGTCCTCATTGAAAGAATACTATAATCTTTCAAGTATACTAGAAACTTATTGCTTAAGTATTTTCCATTACGGTCTTACCGTGACAGTTTAATACTATTGCCGATCTGTTTGTCTTTTTCGTGTCGAAACTTAAAAGTTTCTGATCTGTGTTCTTCAAAAGAAACACATAACCATAACACGATGCCACATCCGTAAAGGTCACGAAATATTCATTTCCACCTCTAGACTAGCTAGACATGGGCCCACTTGCTTCACTATGAAATAGGGCTAACAGATCGGTGACATTTACACTTTTACCAAGTAAATAGTGTTTTAGGCACTTTGCCCAATAAACTAGATTCGTAGACTTTATTTGAATAGAATCAAATTAGTCCTAGTACCCACTCTTCAAAAGTGTGGATATACGATTCTTGTTTAATTGTGTCCCAGACTACAATGCCACAATTAGTTTCTTCTGATCAAATCAGTTTGAGCTATTTGTTTGTCATGTTATATTTTTGAGATTTATTTATATTCAAAATATAAATTCTGTTATTCACATCTAATGTGTTTATCTCAATATCATCTTTATATAATAAAACACTTTAGTGTTCTAGAACATAAAGGTTCACCCGCAGCGGGTTAAACACTGATATAGAGATAATGTTTCTAGTCAAACTAGTTACATTATAACAGTTTCCAAATTTAGGTACACACCCGAAGGTAGTTCCTAAAGTTAGGTATCTACGGTTAAAACAGCGACTTTCGTCCCGTTTTTCAATTCGCAGATAAATCTCAATTGAGGTCAGCATCATGCTCATAGCAGATTCTGAACATCAATATATATTTATGTATCACACTAAGTATCTAAAATCCATTTTTAATACTAGTAGTGAACATAATATGACAAACACATTTGAAGTCGGAGCCTTGCTCGTACTTCAATTTCTTCATGTCTGCTTTGTCCAAACGGCAGTCACGCTTCTGCGATCCCGTTCGCCACATTTATGCAGGCATTTTTGGGATATGTCCTTTATCTTCCTAGAAGATTATAATGATTTTGGCTTTGCCCTTTTCATATTCCAGAAGCCTTTGGCCTTCTAGAATATCGAAGTAAGGTACGCCTTGCGCTACTTGCCTTATTGCAAACTTTGACTTTGTCTCCTTGAGAATAGTCATTAACTCTCCAAGAGTTTACCATTGCAATATTAGTACTTCTAAGATCTAAGGATAGATTCTTTGAAGATCCTTCAATTTCATTATCATACTTTAAGGATCTAATCCTTAGTTCTGATTCAAAAATTAAGGAGTCTACTGCGACAAGCTTAATGGATTAAGCACTAAAGTTATCATTACATGAATCTTCCAAAGATCATGCTCTACTATTTGCTTAACTCCGGGCTTAGGCCTAATATGTTATTTTATCTAATAAAGTAACTTATTAGTTTTTCCAAGACCATCCTGAAATTATTCTTAATTTGAAAAATTAAACTATTTAAATACATTTTCCCTAGGATTATGTTTTAAATGCTAATCTTTCAATTATATCTTGATTTTAATAGTCCAACTATTTAATCAACGATTTCGGTACTATTTATTATAATGATTACAATAGTCCAACTATTTAATCAACTATAAATTTAATAGATTAAAATCAATTATATTGATTACTATAATCCAATTATAAAATCAACTATAAATGAATAGTTTGAATATAGTCCAACTATTTATAAAACAACATTTAAATATTAGTCCAACTAACATTTAATATATTTGACGAATGATATTTGATTGAGCGCCTATGGCAAGTCATTAAACGAATATTACAAATTCAATTCTTGCATCCCACTATTTTTCGGCGAGCCTCTAACCCTCTTTCGATTACTCGGGAAACCGTGTTTCCTAGTGGGCTAGGATCCCGTTAAATATCATACAAGCTTGACTTTGGCCAACAAATTGTATGATAATTAACTAGGTAGATCTCTAAGATCGATTGGATCCAATCCAACTCCTAGATCCGGTATGGGGACATCCAAGTCCGAAACATATATCTTATATATGCCAATACATCCAATGTATTACCTAACATTTTTCCTCTGAATCAACTAAGCCTTGGCTTTGGCACAACAAACTTATTGATCCCAGTTAAGCGCGACCCATTGACCATGGAAAGCTTCGTAATCAATGTTGATGGACAAGAAGTGGTCTTGACTTTGGCCAACAAACCAGAACTTGGACAAGACACTGATATGGAACAAAGCCTTCGTGATTCAAACAAATCCTCGACGGACAAAGGCCTTGACTTTGGCCAACAAGCCAATGCCAGTCTCGGATCTTGAGTGAGAATCACTCAATGGAAGGAAAGACGCTTAATATTGAGCGAGGGTTTTTCGAGTGCAAATTGGCAACCAATTTATTATCTTTGTTAAGGTCTCATCATCATACACCCTTAAACATGCATTCTAAACACATAATAAAGCGCGTATAATAAAATAATAATGATATGCGGATGGATACTTTACACAATGATCCTAGATCAAATCTCTCACTTTCTCTCACCCGCTAGCACAAATATTTCTTCTACCCGTTACACTACACTTCTAAAGAAACCTCATTTACATTGAGGGGAATATGTGAGAAGAGAATACAAAGAATAAGGAGGTGATAAGGCTGGACACGCAGGTCCAATTAATAAATCAAATTTATTACAACAATTTCTAAAATTGCCCCACCCATCTAATATCCATCCGATATACATTATTCATGCATCGCAACCATGTATTCACACAAGCATGTTATCAATAAATCTAATCAAATTAATTAATCTGATAATTAGTGACCATCCAATGTTCAAACAACGATTTGATTTTGCGCGAGTCAAACTCGTTTTTGCGAATAAGTACTCAAAGTACGAATTCTCGAATTAAATTAAACTACATAATTAAATCCAATTCAATTTGTATTTAATACTAATTCACTATTTAATTCCAGATAAATACTACATTTTATTAATAAACCTTTTACGACTTAAATTCCAAATTTAATCGTTACGGGTCTCAAAGCCCGATTAACGTCCAATGTCAATTTAATTAAAGTCCAATGGGCTTTTAATTAATTTCTTAAGGCGTGGACTTTTGGTCAACTCGGATCAAACCGATAACCAAAGTCCAATCCGGGGGTTACTCTATAAGCCTAGAAATCAATCTTGGCCCATTAGGCCCAATTAAACATTAAAGGTCCATTAAGTCGCATTTGGGCTTTATGGATGCGGTTTTGGGCCCAATTGGATCCAATCCAATTTGCCTTAACCCAACTTTTTACAACAAAGCCCAATAAGCCCATTTACAACATTTCAAGCCCAATTTCCAAAATTATCCCAATTCAATTAAATTGCCAAATTCCAAATTCCCAATTTAATTACCTAAAGTGCATTACATAATTATTTACCCAATTAACATTTCTAAAATATCAATTAGCACTAATTAATCATGCCATTAACATTAAAACATGTCCAACACATTTTAACAAAAATCAAACCCAATTCATGCTTCTAATGTCTCGGCAATAGTGGGGAAATTATATCCGATTTGGTTTCAATCCAATTAATTCCACAATCGACATTAAATCATATTCCCGAATGATTTCCAACACATCCAATGATCAAAAATCAAAAATCACCAAGACATTTTAGGGCTAGACCATTCGGCCAACATATCAATTTGGGGAAAAAATGATCCAATCACAATTTCTTGAAATCGATCCAATCAAACTTCAATTCAACATCAATTAAGCATACAAAATCATCCAATTTCATTTAAACATGCTCAAAATAAATTTACCCAAATTTTAACCCTAAAGTTTTTCATGCTTTTAACCATGCTCTGATACCGTTGTTGGAGATTCTAAGGGTCCCAAAGATCATAAAACAAGCATGAACATGTGTGAATACATTCGAGAAAGTCGCGGAATACTTACATCGAGCAGTTGAGTGACGCGTGAGGCAACAAAAATGTTTCTGCTTCCTCTTTACTGTCACGGCAGTGGGCAGTTTCACAGCTAACTGTTTCGGCCATTGGAGGTCTTCGTCAAGCTCCAAGCTTCGTCGAATGGTTCCCGGCTCATGGGTGGACTTCCCTATCACCTTCGCATGTCTCTCGGAGTGCTAACTCTCTAGAAATTTTCCATAAATCTCACCACTTTGCTTCCCTTCTTGTTCGGTTTTTTCAAACCAGAAACCAGAAATGTTCAGCCCCAAGGGCGTGAAGGAGAAGAGAGAAATGGAGGAGAGAGAGAGATAAATGTGTTAAGTTGAATTTTGGTATTTGATTTCTCAAATCATATACCAACTTTCACTTTACAAAAGTCAAACAATTAAAAGCTATTAATGCCCACAACAACCACATCAATCAATCCATCCAATCAATTGTCACATCACTCAAAGTGACATTATTTTGACGCTTGATGTGATGCTAGATGCGACTAGTGATTTGACGCTTGATTTGACTTGTGTGCCGCACTCGAATTTGAAATACGAATGCGCTCGCAAACAATCCCGGGCTTGGGTTTGCTAATTCCAAATTAACAAATTTTTCATTGCGTACGCCTAGCGAAATCACTATTCACGTCGCTAACGAATTAATTCTAAATTAATTAATTCGCCCGAATTAAAATCTAATTTTAATTTCGCGTCGAAATCCAATTTCGTTTAATATATCAAATATATTAATTTATCGATTAATTCCAAATTAATCGTTATCTCTCTTTAAATGATATTTTATCCAGATAAAATATCTCCGCAATTAATCCCATATTAATTTTCTCTCTCGTATAATTAATCCCAGATTAATTAAAAGTGCGAGTCATACGTCATCGGTGAATCTTTGGGAAACGACCCATGAGATCCCCTGATATGTTGGCAGTAAATTCGGTCGTCGGACTATCCGAACGCGTAAGTACCTCGTACTACATTTATACCGATTTACAAGACAAGGTTGGCCTCTAGCAAAGCGCCATGCCTACCCAATTCTCCGAAAATATCCTTACAGGAATAAAGGATCTGTATCAGGCGTAATATACGTAGTATTGCGTATTTCTGTCCAGTATCGAATGATCACGTGCTAGGCCTGGGGCTGGAATTGTGTCTGCCCCGTACGAAGCACATGTCGGATGTCTGGTGACTAGTCTCTATAATCGGATAGACATGACCTTGTCATTTTATCCCGATAGCTGCAACATTTAAGAGAACCAGTCCCGTATCCTACGTGACCATCATCTCCATATGATGTGGGCGAGGCCCACATCATTATCAGTATCAGTGTTGCCAGGTATGGCGCTCTGGGGGCGAGGCCCACATCGTTATCAGAATTAGTCTTACCGGGTATGACATTCTAGGGGCAAAGCCCACACCTTTATCAGAATCAGTCTTGCCGGGTATGACACTCTAGGGGCGAGGCCCACATTAGCATCAATAGCAGTTCTGCCGGGTATGGCACTCTAGGGGTGAGGCCCACATTAGTTCAGAATCAGTCTGGCCGAGTATGGCACTCTGAGGGCGAGGCCCACTTTAGTTTAGTATCAGTTTTGCCGAGAATGGTAATCTGAGAATGGAGTAAGGTTCGAGAATGAACAAGCCGAGAATGGCAATCCGAGAATGGAGCATAGTTTGAGAATGAACAAGCCAAGAATGGCAATCCGAGAATGGAGCAAAGTTCGAGAATGAACAAGCCGGGAATGGCACTCCGAGAATGGTAACACAGTTCGGGAATGAACAAGCCGAGAATGTCATTCCGAGAAGGGAAACACAGTTCGGGAATGAACAAGCCGAGAATGGCACTCCGAGAATGGAACACAGTTTGGGAATGAACAAGTCGGGAATGTCACTCCAAGAATGGAACACAGTTCGGGAATGAACAAGCCAGGAATGACACTCCGAGAATGGAAACACAGTTTGGGAATGAACAAATCGGGCAGTCTTGCCAGGTATGGCACTCTGGGTACGGAGACATCAGTATCTGTTTTGCCGGGTATGGCACTCCGGGTATGGAGACACTTCAATACTAGTATCTGTTTGGGGCGAGGCCCACATCAGTATCAGTATCAACTTGGGGGCGAGGCCCACATTATCAGTATCAGGTTGGGGACGAGACCCACATCAGTATCAACTTGGGGGTCGAGGCCCACATCAGTATCAACTTGGGGGCGAGGCCCATATTATCAGTATCAGTTTGGGGTCGAGGCCCACATCAGTATCAGCTTGGGGGCAAGGCCCACAACATCAATATCGGATTTAGGGATGAGTCCCAAGGTCGAGGCCCAGATCAGCATCAATATCATATTTTGGAGATGGGTCCCGGGGCGAGGCCCACATCAGAATCAGTTTTAGGGATGAGTCCCAGGGCCGTGACCCACATTATCAGCAGTTTTAGGGATGAGTCCCAGGGTCGAGGCCCACATCAGCATCAGTATCAGTTTCGGGGATGAGTCCTAGGGTTGTGGCCCACATCAGTATCATTTTCGGGATGCGTCCCAGGGTCGAGGCCCATATTTTGTCAGCGGTATTGGGATGCGTCCAGGGTCCAGGCCCCCGTTGTCGGTTGCAGTTATTGGGATGCGTCCCAAGATCGAGGTCCACTGCGACATCAACACAGCTTGAGGCAGTAGGCAGGTCAGGTGGCAGCTGGCGAGCCAGGTAAGTAAAATGCATTGCATAAACTTTGATAGGATTGTCATTGTCACACACTGCACAAGTCCCATCAAAGTGGGGGCGACTGTAGGCACTGCATTTTTGCATATAAGTCACTATGATGAGTCTCGTATGGATGCACTGCCTTTTAAGTTACGGAAGCCGCGGGAAACGGACGTCGGAAGGGAAGAGTCAAGAATTGACACACTGTCAGATTTAATTCGCTGGATTAGCTTCGGGTTCGCTTTTTGGGCCTCCGTTTTAAAACACACACCTATCCCAAGCCCAATCCAAAAATAATTAAAACACATGTCACAAATTAAATTAAAGCTAATTAAATTGAAATTAAATTAAACCAATTAAATTAAATCAAATTAAAATCCAATCAAATTAAATCCAATTTAAATGAAATTAAAACAAATCTAAATTAAATAAATAACTCACCAATTTAAGTATATTCCCCACCAAAATATAAATATTTTTGCCTAAAATAATTAAATCAAATACCACACATGCATTATTTAATTGATTTCTTTCCTATTAAAAAACAATGCACAACCCTAACCCTACCTTGTCACTATAAAAATAGCACAAATACAACCCTAAGACTCCTCCTCTCTCGAGACACGCCACTCTCCAAACCCTAAGCCCCTGTGACCTACCTTCCTCTCTCTCTCTCGCCATTATCCCTTCTCTCATCTTCTTCAAAACCACTCACTGCAACTGACCAAAACGAAAAAACCCTTCAACATGTGGCCCTCCACGTTAAAACAGACCATGATCTTCCCCACACACGTACACGGCAGTTGAGAATTCACAATGAAAACCCTAAGAAGCTCTCGTACAGCTCACTAAGCCTAAAACGAGCCTCTTCCCTCACGCCTTCTCTAAAAGCTCTACAATCTGAAACCCTAATGGCTCTTTATGGCGACACCGTCACGCCCACTCACTGCTCACAAACCCTAGGACACTCAGCAACTACCCACGAAAACCACAAAAAACCCTAAGCTAACAGATTCTCTTTCCCACATACATAACGACTCCATCATCATTCTCTCAACCTCTGGACAGCCCACCAAAGAGACTCTTCTCGGCAACCCTTCAACACATGCACTCTCTGATTCACGACAAACCCCACAAATCAAACACAAAAAACTCTCGGCAGTAACAACAAAAAACCCTCATAAATTTCCACCTTGCAAGCCACTCATCACACACTGCTTACTAACCCTTCAACCCTTCAACCCTTCAGAATGTGAGCAATCAACGTGATTAACAAGTCAAGTCAGTCTCCACCCACGTGAAGAAAACAATCATGATAACACTACCCTCACAGATCGACAATGCCACACACAAGCACCGACCAGAAAGCCTTCACGCCATTACCAAACCGCACGCCATACACCCCTTAAATCCTCACAAACTGCCGCACAAATCCCCTCACTGCACACTCAAAACAACCGCAGAAAACCCCCAGCAAAACTAGTCCTTCACTGCTGCAAATCAACCGAAAATGCACCCCTAAAATACCGCAAAACAGTCCCAAAAAACTGCCCAACCAGAACATCAAAAAATTCAACAAAAACAGTCCCAAAAAACCGCACAAAACAGCCCCAAAATAGTCCCCGAATACCGCAAATAGTAACTAAACCCAACGACCAGAAAATACAGCAAAAACAGAGGAAACATCAGCCCGAGAGACGACTTAAGAGGTTAGACCTGAGGGCACCCTTTTTACTTATTGTCTTTCATTTCTTTTATTTATTTTAATATATTATCGCATGAGAGTCGTTTGTTGAGGCATGATGTGAATTCCAGATGAACGGAATGCGTGTTCTCTTTTGTGGTATATCGTATGGAAACCCGGACGTAAATTTCGTAGCCGAATCCGAATGGACGGTAGTACGGTTTGCACTCGGGATACAACGCCACGTACTACTTGAGAGACACACGTATTTCGTTTCATCCAACCATGTATTTGAGCTTGATTAGGTTGCTAGTACGTTATTTATTTTTGTAAGCATGATTTAGTCTAGTATGTTATTTATCTTTAAACATGATTAAGTTATTTATTTTTAAGCATGATTAGTTATTTATTTTGCGTTTGGGATTTGCATTATGTTCAGGTTGTTATTTGTTTTCCGCATTATATAATTGAAGTATGTTCATGAGATTTCGTGTTTTGTCATGTGTTATGATGATTTACTTTTCATGCATGCAAACTTAGACATAGGATTTATCTTTATGAACATGAACTAGATATAGGTTGTTATTGAGCATGTTGCGTAGATTCGGTTAGTTTATTGCACAAATCACATCATTACAATTGGCATAAGTAAGGGACCATTCCGAATCCAACGGTTTGAGGTCTTCCCTTGCGAGGGATGAGTGCGGCCTTAAATCACATTTTCCCGATTCACACCGGGTGGTGACTCGATGTTATTTCTCCGGTTTAGTTCCCCCGCGGACTACTCCGTACTGCCAACTAGGCCGCGAGCCTAGAATAGCGTCGCCGATTTCTGTGTCCTACACCAGAGATTATGACGCACAACCTGTCAAATGACGTTGGCGTAAAAGTATCGCAATTTGGGGAAAATTTTAGGGAATAAATTTGGGGAAAATTTTGCTTTCTGTGAAGGAGAGATCGTGAGAGTTCAGAGAGAGATGGGCTTTTATATTTAAGGGAGGTTACCAGCTTGTCCAGTTTTCTCCCTTTTTTTTACTCACAGTTTTGAGGAACCCAGGGGTATAGCCATACCCATGTTAGAGAAGGGAAAATTATTCCTTTTAATGGATTGATTAGGGTGTTAATGGAAAATGATTGAGCTTTATATAAATTATGTTGGGGCGGTTGTGGGATCCCTAAGATCGGATCGGTGCACTGCATAGTGAAAGTGAGTCTAACCCGTAAATATTAAGTATGGTATATATTAAATAATTTAATGACATACTATATTCTATAAGAGTGTATAGGAAAAAATCGGGACTGAATCAGAGTCAAAAAACTCAAAAACGGACCAAAACTAAACTTAACGCGCGCGCACAGTGCATGCGCACTGTGTGCACTCCCAACACAAATTTTTTTTTAAATTGTTCTTCTCAGCTCTCTAGAAACATAAAGCTGATGGAATTTGGTTTTTAACCCAATTTATTTCCAACATTCCCTAAACACTTTCAAACACCCAAAATCAATTTTTTAACATCAAAACAAATATCAACACACGTTATAGAACAAAATCATGTTTTTCAAGATATCAAATATTTTTACAAAAATATAAATTTATTCTAAATCATACATGTGTAAATTTTGAATAGAAAACACAAGCCAAATTAGAATCCCACAATGAAGTGACTAATGAACAATTCTAGGTCGCTCAAAGGCGGTCAAGTGATTTTATAATGGTAGTCATAGCTCCAAGCTTTCATCTAGAGTTCCAAACTGTAATTTTATGTTTCATGTCCAACATGAACATTTTTGACACGATGATAAGTATATTGTGTTTAGGCTTCCAAAGCATCCGTACACAATTCAATAGCCTAATTTCAACTTCAAGCCATATTATTATATATAAAATATAAGAAACATAACTTATTAGAGAAGATCAAACTTACATAGTAAGCTTGATTCCAAGATCTAATCTTCTACACCTTGTTGAAATGTTGTAGATAACTTCCAAAGTTAGCAAGCTTGACTCCAAGATCTAATCTTGATTCCAATACTAGCGAGCTTGATTTCAAGATCCAATCTTGATTTCTCCTTGTTGAAATATTGTAGAGAACTTCAAAACCTTCTCTAAATACTTCTTTTACTTAAGCTAATACGTTTAAATCTTACTTGTTTTAGCTTTCACAAGCTTAACTTTCTTAAGCTCAAGATTAATTAAAAACTTGCTCATGCTCTCATTTTATAGCAAAACTTATGTAATTTTTAATTAATAAAAGTCTTAATAAACTTTTAGGTGGCCTTAAGTCAATTTGTCCAAATATGTATAATTAGGTGTGACTAATCGCATTTGTCTACCATTTAATTTAATCCAATTAAATCAAGACAAATACACCTATTATTATATATGTGTAATTACCAAAATATCCTCCAATGTCATAGATATTATAAAATTATAACAAAGCCATTGTGTGATTTTGGATTAATCCAATTAATCCAATTGGGTCAAAGTAAATAATTAATATTATCCAATAATACTTAATTATTTTAATGATAATTATACTATCAAATATTATTTATTATTAAACATTATCGGCTACCCAAGTGCTAAATGAGTACACTTTATATTGTGGGACTCTCTAAGTTTAGACACGTTCATCATATAAGCCTAGCTTATATATACGTAATTTGATCACCTGTGAATTCACGAAGAACATGAACGACCTTTTTGAACTACACAAGTCGAGGTCATCACCTATGTTTAACAATACCTCCGTCGTAGGCTATCTGAGTTGTGTTTAGGAAACATAGATTATACCGTCAAGTTTCCGAGGTGCACATCTCATGTCAACATGTCCACGATTCTTTACAATTAATCAGAACACCATTTCTGATATATGTGATCCACCCTAGGTGGTTAGCTTTGGCCAAAGTCTTAAGAATCATGACTACCTCATGGATAACTAAACATCTTATGGTACACATACGGGTCGATGGATCCTATCTTGATACACACTTCATTAACGATTGCGTTGATCCACACCCACCGAAAGGTCTCTGACTTATATGACATCAAAGTGTGAAGGATCACTCACAAAATCAATGTTATCATATGCTCGATTCGAGGAAATTCCTATTGACAGTGGTGTGTACTTCCAACTATTGGGAATCATCTGTGAGTCATTTAGTATTCGCTCATACGAATACCAACATGTCTATACGAGTTTCCCTTGCTCATGGTATATTAGGTTAAACCATTGGAACTCAATTCCAATATATGACATGTGCTAGTCTTCTAGGTTATAGGAATTCGTCCGTATTCCAAAATCAACGACTATGAATATTTACTTTAAGAATAGTTTATAATAGTAATATTATCCCAATGTCGGACCACCTAGTATCCAGTATTACTACAAGACTATTCTAAGGTCGATGTTGTTGGACAATTATGACCCATAGCGTCACTATTTGTAAAAGACATTATGTTTTTGTACAAATTAATTATGTAGCAATGGAAATTGCCTTTTATCATTTCGTAATTAGATTACTTAAATGTGTGAATGATGAAAGTCCTTATGATTAGTGCCAGATTGATAAGATGTGAGACATTATCAATCCATAAAGGTTTAATCATTAAATATCCATAGTCGTAGTATTATCGAGACTGGACATCGATAATGCAGAATAGACTAGTATTGCACTTGTGCGTGTTATGGAAGCGTAACAACATAATTCTCATGTATTTAAGTATTGGATACTTATGCAAGTGTGATAGGAGGTTGTGTTTTACCGATGGTACGAAAAACAGCTTCGCTCTGGATAGACCCCGCAGAATCTCATTGGTACTATGATTATGTGTCTATGGGAATCCGCATCAGGGTATGTGTATTTGGTCTTAACCTGAGACTTGCATCGCTAGTACTTGCGACAATCAATACGCTTTGGTTTTGGTCGTCCAGGACTTTAACAGGTTATGTGTATGCCTCTTCTGGATTTATTGAGAATCGTAGTGTATTGGATGTGATGTCAAGATGGAAGTATCACTTCAGTCATATAGAGATGATGGTCACATATGGATACAGAACTGGTTCTCTAAAAGGTTGCAACCTTCGGGATAATATGACTAGGTCATGATTATCTGATAATAAAGAGACTAGTTGCTAGTGATCTGATATATGCTTCGTACGGGGCAGACATTATTCCAGCCCCAGGCCTTGCATGTGACATCCGATACTGGATCGCTATATGCAATACTACGTATATTACGCCTGATATAGATCGTATATTCCATTAAGAATATTTCTGGAGAATTGGGTAGGCATGGCGCTTTGCTAGAACCCAACCTTGTCTTGTAAATCGGTAAAAACGTAGTACGAGGTACGAACGTGTTCGGATAGTCCGATGACCGGATTTACTGCCAACATATCCAGGGATCTCTTGGGTCGCTTCCTGAAGATTCACCGATGACTTATGATTCGAGCTAAATTAATCTGGGATTAATTGCGGAGAGAGACTTTATCTGGGATAAAGTACTATTTGGAGAGAGAGAAAGATTAATTTGGAATTAATCGATAAAATAATATATTTGATATATTAAATGAAATTAGATTTCGACGCGGAATTAAAATTATAATTTAATTCGGGCAAACGAGATAATTTAGAATTAATTCGTTAGCGACGTGAATAGTAATTGTGCTATGCATAATTATTTAATTAAATTTGATTTAAATACATCGCGACAGAAGTGTTTGGAGTTTCTACGGTCCCGAGGATCGATTAAAGCGATGAAACAAACATGTGAATACACGAAGAAGTTGCGGAATACTTACATCGATCGGTTGAGGCGATGCGGTGAAGAACAAAACTTCAAGCTCCCTGCCATGGTGCTCTCAGCAGTGCACTGGTTTTGGTCCTCCATGAATTCGGTTATCACCTCCATTGGTGCTCCAAGCTCCAAGCTTTTTGCAAATGGTGATTCCAAGCTCGCAAGTGGGTTTCCCTATCACCTTTGTATGTCTCCATTGTGTGCTAGCACTCTTGATTTTGCAACAAAATCATCACTTTTCTTCTCCTTAACTCTCGATTTTGACCAGAAAAATAGAAGAAGAAAATGCCTTGTGGCCGTGAGAAAGAGAAGAGAAAATTCCATAGACACATAGTAATACTACCAATGGAATTCCGAGGGGTCTATCCAGAGCGAAGCTGTTTTCCATACCATCGGTAAAGCACAACCTCCTACTACACTTGCATGTGTATCCTATACCCAAATATATGAGAACTATGATGTTATGCCCTCACAACGCTCACAAGTGTAATACTAGTCTTTTTCGCATTATCGATGTCCAATCTCGATAATACTCTGACTATGGATATTTAATGATTAACCTTCGTGGATTGATACTGTCTCATATCACCTCAATCCAGGAACTAATCATATGGACCTTTCATCATTTATACATCTTGGTGATCTAATCACAAATTATAAAAGAGCAATTTCCTTTGTCACATAGTTAATTTGTACAACAACACCATGATCTGTACAAATAGTGTCGCTATGGGTCATAACTGTCCAACAATCTCCCACTTGGCCTATAGCTAGTCACTCGAGTGTCCTACACCTGAACTATGTACGGTTTGCTCAAATTACTGAGAAAATGCTTTCGTCTGCGGATTTGCATGATTATCATCTGATGCGATTTATACGATCATCACATCGCCATGATGTATGATCCGAACAAATCAGATGAATAGTTGAAGTATTTATTTGGATCGTTGATGAGACCATTAATTCTTTATCCTGTGCTGTAGCCTAGCTCAGCTGCTAACAAAATTATATCTAATCTAATTAGATTTATTATTAATCCAGAAGGATTCTATTGCTGCCTCAGCTGCAGCAATAATCCACTTTTGTTGTTTATTCGGTAACAGTATCTTGCTTGGAAGATTTCCAGCTTACTGTTTCGTTATTCAAACTGTATAGTACCGTTGTTACGACTTATAGTCGTCTTTATCGGTTAGGAAACATGCAACAGTGATCCCAGTCACTTCAAGTTATCCTTCTCCATAGTATAAGACAGCATCATTAGTTCCTTTAAGATACTAAGGATGTTCTTAACATCAATCCAATGACTATCACTTGGATTGGCCTGTTTGTGTACGTACATTTTTCAATGTACGAATTCTCGGAGATTATTAACCATTTTAAATCTATCCCAGTAGATCTTTATTCCTAGAATAAAGGTTGTTTCTCCCAAGAATTCTACGGAGAATTTTCATGAAAGCCAAGCTTTCACCGATTGTATTATGGGAATATCATTTCCAAGAAATGATATGTCATCATTACTTAGGACATTCATTTTCAGTGCGCTCCCACTAACCTTCTTATATACAAAAGAATCATTTCCGTTTTGAATCAAATCATATACCATTATGATTACATCAAAATGATAATTCCAAGAACGCTATGCTTGATTCAATCCATCCATGGATCGAATAACCTACAAACCTTGTTTGCTAGTTTTGGTTCGACAAAACCGCCAGGATGTTGTAAACATCCTCCAAAAGGTTTCCGTTAAGGAAAGCGGTTTTGGCATTCAGCTGCCATATTTCATAAATGAAACATGCAGCGTCATCAAACATTATCCAAATGGATTTACCGTGGCAACAAGTAAAAGGTTTCATCGTAATTGACACAATGTTGATAACGATACCTTTTCGCTATAAGCCTAGCTCTGCACGTTGGTATGTTGCCTTCCATGTATGTCTTCCTTGAAGACTAATATAGTATCAATAGGCACAATGCCTTGCGGTACAACGACTAGTGTCTAAACATAGTTGGTATACATTAAATCCATTTCGGACATCATGACACTTTGCCATAATAGGGAGTCGATACCTTGTATCACTTCCTCATACGTAGTCAGTTGGTGTTCCTCAATAAGATTGACATCTTTATGAGGTGAGATCAGAAACCCATACCCAGGTTGTTTTCTGACTCTCTCTGACTTACGTAGTTCTTATGTATTCAAAGATTACTGGTATAGTTTCATCCTTGATGAACTATTTTGTGTTCCATTAGGAATCGGTGCCTGGAATAGTATTATTTCGATTTTCATCGAGTTTTACTTTCCTCCCACTGACCACTGCATATAGGTATTCCTCTTAGGAAAACCGCATGTCGAGCAATAATTACATTGTTCTATTGTGAGTTGTATAAGTACTATACTTTTGGTTTCCCTAGGATAACTGACAACTTATGCACTTATCCGATTTGGGTTCTAGTTTGGTATCATCCAAACATATGCCTACCATACCTAAATATTCAGGAATGAGAAACCCAGTTTCTTTCCTGTTCATATCTAATATGAAGTCTGTCTAACAGATTTTCATGGAACCTTATTCTAAATAAGTTCTTGCACTGTTTAATGCGTATCCGGTGAAGGAAATGGTAGCTCAGAGTGACTCATGATTAACCTTATCATGTCCAACAAAATTCGGTTTCTTTGTTCGGAAACACCGTCAAAATGACGTGTTTTGGGCGGAGTTCTCATTGAAAGAATACTATAATCTTTCAAGTATTTGAGAAACTTATTGCTTAAGTATTTTCATCATGGTCTAACCATGATGTTTAATACTTTTCCGATCTGTTTGTTAACTTCGTGTCGAAGCTCTTTGAATTCATCAAAAATTTCCGATTCGTGTTTCAAAAGAAACACATAACCATAAGGTGATGCCACATCGGTAAAGGTCACGAAACATTTATATCCACCTCTAGCCTAGCTAGATATGGGCCCACTTACGTCACTATGACCAAGGGCTAACAGATCGGTGGCACTTACATTTTTACCAAGTAAAGGTGTTTTAGTCAATTTGCCCAATAAACTAGATTCGTAGACTTTATTTGATTGGAATCAAATCCGTCCTAGTACCCACTCTTCAAAAGTGTGGATATATGAGTCCTGTTAAATTATGTCCCAGACAACAATGCCACACATAAGTCTCAACTGATTAAATCAGTTTGAGCTATTTGTTTGTCATAACTTATGTTTGATATTATTTACATTCAAAATATAAATACTGTTATTCACTTCTACTGTGTTTATCTCAATATCATCTTTATAAAATAAAACACTTTAGTGTTCTAGAATATAAAGGTATACCCACAACGGGTTAAACCCTGATATAGAGATAATGTATCTAGTCAAACTAGTTACATTCTAACAGTTTCCTAATTTAAGTACATACCCGAATGGTAGTTCCTAAACTTAGGTATCTACGGTTAAAACAGCGATTGTCGTCCCGTTTTCAATTCGCAGATGAATCTCTACTGAAGTCAGTATCCTGCTCTCAGCAGATTCTGCATATCAGCTCATATTTATATACCACACTTAGTATCTAAAATCCAATTTTAATACTAGCAGTGAACATATTTATGACAAACATATTTGAAGCCGGAGCCTTGCCCCTTCTTCAATTCCTTCATGTATGCCTTGTCCATACGGCAGTCACGCTTCCGTGTCCCCATTTGCCACAATTTAGGCAGATATTTTGGGATATGTCCTTTATCTTCCCAGAAGATTATAATGATTTTGCCTTTGCCTTTTTCCAAACTCCAGAAGCCTTTGGCCAAGCCTTGGCTATCTAGAATATCAAAGTAAGATGCGCCTTGCGCTTCTTTCCTTATTGCATACTTTGGCTTTGTCTCCTTGAGAATAGCCATTAACTCTCCAAGAGTTTAGTACTGCAATTTATAGTACTTCTAAGATCTAAAATCAGATCTATGAAGATCCTTCAATTTCATTATCATACTTTAAGGATCTAATCCTTAGTTCTGATTAAGAAATTAATGAGTCTTTTTGGCAATCTTAATGGATTAAGCATTAAAGTTATCATCACATGAATATTTCCAAATAACATGTTCTACTGCTTAATTAACTCTGGGCTTAGGCCTAATATGTTATTTTATCAAATAAAGTAACTTATTAGTTTCCAGGACCATCCTGATATTTTATTCCAAATTTGAAAATTAAAGTCATTTAAAACATTTTTCACCCAGGATTATGTTTTAAACACTAATCTTTCTTGATTTAATAGTCCAACTATTTAATGAACGATTTTAGGTACTATTCAATAATGATTACTATAGTCCAACTATATAATCAACTATAATTTAAATTAGTTAACTTCAATTATATTGATTACTATAATCCAATTATTAAAATCAACTATTAATTGAAATTAGTTAGTTCAAATATATTGATTACTATAATCCAATTATATAATCAACTATAAATGAAATAGTTTGAATACAGTCCAACTATTTTTAAATTAAAACAAAACAACATTAAATATTAGTCCAACTAATAAATAATTTATTTGACGAAATATTTGAAATGAGCGCGTATGGAAAGTAACTAAACGAATATTGCAAATTTTATACTTGCCTCCCACTATTTTTCGGCGAGCCTCTAACCTTCTGTGGAGTACTCGGGAAACCTTGTTTCCTAGTGGCCTAGGATCCCGTTAAATATCACACAATCTTGACTTTGGCCAACAAATTGTATGATAATTAACTAGGTCAGTAGGTGGACATCCAAGTCCGAAACATATATCTTATATGCCAATATATCCAATATATTGCCTAACATTTTTCCTCTGAATCAACTAAGCCTTGGCTTTGGCACAACAAACTTAGTGATCCCAGTTAAGCGGAACCCATTGACCTTGGAAAGCTTCGTAATCAATGTCGATGGACAAGAATGATCTTGACTTTGGCCAACAAATCACAACTTGGACAAGACACCAATATGGAACAAAGCCTTCATGATTCAAACACATCCTCGACGGACAAAGCCTTGACTTTGGCCAACAAACCAATGCCAATCTTGGATCTTGAGTAAGAATCACTCAATGGAAGGAAAAACGCTTAATATTATGTTGAAGGTTTTTCGAGTGCAAATTGGCAACCAATTTATTATCTTTGTTAAGGTCTCATCATCATACACCCTTAAACATGCATTCTAAACACATAATAAGGCGCATATAAATAAATTAATAATGATATGTAGATGGATACTTTACATAATGATCCTAGATCAAATCTCTCTTTTTCCTCTCTCCCGCTAGCACAAGTATTACTTCTACCCGTTACATAACACTTCTAAAGAAACCTCATTTACATTGAGGGGAATAGGTGAGAAGAGAAATACATAGAGTAAGGAGGTAATAGGCTGGACACGCAGGTCCAATTAATATAAATTCTAAATTTATTACAACAATTTCCAAAATTGCCCCACCCATCTAATATCCATCTGATATACATTATTCATGCATCGCAACCATGTATTCACACAAGTATGTTATCAATCAATCTAATCCAATTAATTAATCTGATAATTAATGACCATCCAATGTTCAAACAACGATTTGATTTTGCGCGAGTCCAACTCGTTTACGAATAAGTACTCAAAGTACGAATTCTTGAATTAAATTAAACTACAACATTAAATCCAATTTAATTTGTATTTAATACTAATTCATTTATTTAATTCCAAATTAAATATTACACTTCATTAATAAACCTTTACGATTTAAATTCCAAATTTAATCGTTACGGGTCTCAAAGCCCGATTAACATCCAATGTTAATTTAATTAAAGTCCAATGGGCTTTTAATTAATTTCTTAAGGCATGGACTTTTGGTCAATATGGGTCAAACCCAAAGACTAAAGCCCATTTAAAGGAATCACCTTTATATGCCTAGAAACCAATTTAGGCCCATTAGGCCCAATTAAAATATTAAAGGTCCATTAGTCATAATTGGACTTTATGGAAATGGTTTTGGGCCCAATTGGATCCAACCAATTTGCCTAAACCAATCTTGGTACAACCAAGCCCAAATAGCTTAATTACAACTTTTCAAGCCCAAATCCAATTTAAGCCCAACATAATTAAATTCCAAAATTCCAATTTCACAATTTCACAATTAATTACTCAAAGTGTAAGCCATAATTAATTACCCAAATTAACATTTCCAAAACACAAATTTGTACAATTAATTATGATTATTATGATCAAAACATGTCCAACACATTTTAATCAAAAATCAAACCCATTACATGCTCATATAGTCTCGGCAATATGGGTATTTTAATGTCCGATTCGAATTCAATCTAATAAATCCAATTCAACATTAAATCAACATACCCAATTGATTTCAATTCATCCAATGAATCAAAAAAATCAAAATACCAAGACATTTAGGGCAAGGTAGTATTCGGCCAAGCCTCACCAATGGGGAAAAAATTTATCCAATCAAATTTTATGAAATTGATCCAATCCAACTTCAATAAACATCATTTAAGCATACTCAATCAATTATTTAACCAAATCATGCTCAAAATCAATTTACCCAATTTTAACAAAAATTCAAGTTTCATGCTTTTTACTCGCTCTGATACCATTGTTTGGAGTTTCTACGGTCCCGAGGATCGATTAAAGCGATGAAACAAACATGTGAATACACGAAAAAGTTGCGAAATACTTACATCGATTGGTTGAGGCGATGCGGTGAAGAACAAAACTTCAAGCTCCCTTCCATGGTGCTCTCGGTAGTGCACTGGTTTTGGTCCTCCATGAATTCGGTCATCACCTCCATTGGTGCTCCAAGCTCTAAGTTTTTTGCAAATGGTGATTCCAAGCTCATAAGTGGGTTTCCCTATCACCTTTGTATGTCTCCATTGTGTGCTAGCACTCTTGATTTTGCAACAAAATCATCACTTTTCTTCTCTTTAACTCTTGGTTTTGACCAGAAAAACAGAATAAGAAAATGCCTTGTGGCCGTGAGAGAGAGAAGAGATTTTGGCTCCAAAACCGTGAACCATCAAAGAGAGAGAGAAAGGAAAATTTAAAAGTGTATTAGGTTTTTGATTTTCCAAAAATCAAATACCAAAATCCTTTTCCAAAAAACCAAAAGTCAAAGGCTTTAAAGCCTTAACCACTCCCATCAACTATTCACATCAATCAAGTGAAAGTTGTCACATCAATTGATTGACTAGTGATTTGACGCTTGATGTGACTTACGGGCCGCAATTGAATTCGAAATGCGAGTGCGCTCGCAAACACTCCCGGGCTCGGGTTTGCTAATTCCAAATTAATGAATTTTCCGTTGCGACGCAATTAAATAATTATGCCTAGCAAAATCACTATTCACGTCGCTAATGAATTAATTCTAAATTAACTCAGAGCAAAGCTGTTTTCCGTACCATCGGTAAAACACAACCTCCTACTACACTTGCATGAGTATCCTATACCAAAATAAATGAGAACTATGTCGTTTGCCCTCACAACGCGCACACGTGTAATACTAGTGTTTTTCGCATTATCGATGTCCAATCTCGATAATACTCTGACTATGGATATATAATGATTAAACCTTTGTGGATTGATACTGTCTTATATCATCTCAATCGAGGAACTAATCATATGGACCTTTCAACATTTATACATCTTGGTGATCTAATCACAAATGATAAAAGAGCAATTTCCTTTGTCACATAGTTAATTTGTACAACAACACCATGATATGTACAAATAGTGACGCTATGGGTCATAACTGTCCAACAGGAAGTTCGTTAATTCGAAATTAGCGAACCCGAGCTCGGGAGTGCATGCGGGCCCACTCGCATTTGGAATCGAGTGGGGCCCACATGTCACATCAAATGTCACTTCACTTGTCACTTTAAAGTAACTTTATTGTGATGTTTTTGGTGAAGTTGGTGGTAACTTAGTATACACTCCAATGTGATGGCTTGAGTGACCATATACCAAACATTTGGTATTAGATATAAATTGATTTTGAATATCAAAACACAAGCCTTATCTTACTCTCTCATTACCGAAACTAGAAGCAATAAATACTCTCCCCAATTTCTTTCTTCTTCACCGAAAATACAAGGAAGGAAGTGTGAAATTTTTGTTGTAAAAATTTCATAGAGCTAGCACTCATCAAAGGAATCATACAAGGTGTTAGGGAAACTAATTCAAGAGCTTGGAATCACAAGACATAGCTTGGAGCTTGGAGGATCCCTTGGCCGAATTCAACAAAGCTTCTTGGAGGAAAATTTTGTTGTTTGACGCATCCTATATCCGCTCAATGTAAGTGTGTTTCCACCACTCTTCTTTGATTATTCATTCACATTTTATGCTTGATTTGATCTTGGGACTAAACCTAGAAAACCAACAATGGTATCAGAGCCAATTTGAGCATGAAATTAATTAGGGTAAAATATGGGTAAAATCAATTTGAGCTGATTTGATAAAATTGATTGATTGAGTATGCTTGAATGATGATGTTATGAAGTTGTATATGATCAATTTCTTTAAAAGTTGATTGGATCAATTTTTTGCCCATTGATAGGCTTGGCCGAAAAATGCTTTATTACCCTAGGGTCATGGTATTTTTTGTTCCATTGATCATTGGATGACTTGAAACGATTGGGAAATGTTGATTTAAAATTCCATCGGATTGAAAAACGAAATCGGACAAAACAACCCACCATTGCCGTGACCAATCTAGCATGTAATGACTTGATTTTTGATTCAAAAATGTTGGACATAAGTTGAACAAATGGATACATAATTAATTAATTAAATTGTATTTTGGAAATATTAATTTGGATAATTAATTGATGTATTACACTTTAGTTAATTGAATTATAAAATTTGGAATTTTAAAATTTGATTAATTGGGCTTGATTTTGAATTGGGCTTGAAATTGTTGTATTTGGACATAATGGGCTTGGTTGGGCCAAGTTGGTTTAGGTCAATTTGATTGGATCCATATTAGGCCTAAATCATTCCATTAAGTCCAAATATAACAAATGGGCTTTAAAAGTTTAATTGAGCCTTATGGGCCGAAATTGGTTTCTTGGCAAATGAGGGTGATTCCTTAATTGGGCTTGATAATTGGGTTTGACCCATATTGACCAAAGTCCATGCCTTATGAAATCAATTGAAAGCCCATCGGACTTTAATTAAACGAACATTTGATGTTAGTTGGGCTTTGAGACCCGATAAGATTAGATTTGGAATCTAAATCGTTAAAGCGTGTTAAAAAGTGTAGTTATTTAATTTGGAATTAAATAAATGAATTAGTATTGAATACAAATTAAATTAGATTTAACAAATAGTTGATATAATTCAAGAATTCGTACTTTGAGTACTTATTCTCAAACGAGTTGGACTCGCACAAAATCAAATCGTTGTTTAAACATTGGATGATCACATAATTCAAAGATTAATTAATTGGATTAGATTGATTGAATTGCATGCTATGAATGAATACATGGATGTGTTTAATGAATAGCGTATATCGGATGGATATTAGAAGGGAAAGGGCAATTTTAGAAATTGTTGTAAATTTGGAATTTATAAATTGGACCTGCGTGTCCAGCCTTATCTCTCATTATTTCTTTGTATTCTCTTCTCACCTAATTCCCCTCAATGTAATGAGGTTTCTATTATTGTATTATGTAATTGGGTAGAAGTAGAATAGTGCTAGCCGGGGAGAGAAAAGATAGTGATTTGTTCTAGGAACAAGTTGTTAAATATCCATCCGCATATCGTTATTAATTTACTTTTCATGCCTTATTATGCTTTTAAAATGCATGCTTAAGGGTGTATGATGAGACCTAACAAAGATAATAAATTGGTTGCCAATTTACGCAAAAAAAAACCCTCAATATATATTAAACGATATTTCCTTCCATTGAGTGATTCTTACTCAAGATCCAAAATTGGCACTGGTTTGTTGGCCAAAGTCAAGACCTTTGTCAATTGCGGATGTGTTTGAATCATGAAAGCTTTGTTCCATATCGGTGTCTTGTCCAAGTTGGGATTTGTTGGCCAAAGTCAAGATCACTTCTTGTCCATCGACATTGATTACGAAGCTTTCCAAAGTCAATAGGTCCCGCTTAACTGGAATAATTAAGCTTGTTGTGCCAAAGCCAAGGCTTAGTTGATTCAGAGGAAAAGGTTAGGAAAATATATTGGATATATTGGCATATATATTGTATATATGTTTCGGACTTGGAGGTCCACCTACCGGATCTAGGAATTGGATGAGATCCAATTGATCTTCGAGATCTACCTAGTTAAATATCATACAGCTTGTTGGCCAAAGTCAAGGTTGTGTGTTATTTAACGGGATCCTAGCCCACTAGGAAACTGGGTTTCCCGAGTACTCGACAGAGGGTTAGAGGAAACTGGTTTCCAGTCATTTTAATTGCAATTTCGTCTAAATACTTAGCTTTACGCGCTTTCAAATATTTCGTCAAAATTATTTTATTAGTTGGACTAATATAATGTTATTTTTCTTGTAACAGTTGGACTGTACCCTACATTGTTAATTGGATAATTAGATTATCACAATTAAAATGACTGGAAAGAATAGTGTCTGTGACATCATCATGGCGATAATGTCTTCAACGACACTAACTTTTCTGATTGGGACATGAATCTAAGGATAGTCCTTAGATCCGAAAGGCTGCTATATACTATAGAGAGACCTCTTGGGCCTAAGCCCAGATCTGATCAGTTGCTCGAGCTAGATCTTTCGAAGACACATAGTGATGACAACGCAACTGCTCAATCCATCATGCTTGCTGCTATAACTGAGCAATTCCGTCGACAGAACAAGAGATTGGATCCCTATACAATGTTGGCGAAGTTGAATGATCTGCACCGATCTAACCTTAGATCGCAAGATATGAGTTACAGAAGAAGCTCTTCCGTGCTCAGATGTCGGAGGGTACGTCTGTTGAACATCACATGACACATATGATTGCCGATATTGAGAAGCTTGGACAAATGGGGATTGTCTTTGAGATAGAGACCTCTATAGATTTGATCTTGCAGTCTCTCCCCGACACTTGGAGTGGGTTCATCATGAACTACAACATGATGAACCAAGAGCAGACTCTTGGAGAGCCGATGTCCACGCTGCGAGAGGCAGAGGAGGAACTTCTTAAGGGCAAGAAGCGCGAGGCGTACTTCGCTTCTACATCTCGGACACCGAGGGCTGGGCCCAGGGCGACTGGAGGTATCAAGAAGAAGAATAATAAGAAGGGCAAAGGCAAAGCATCAAAGGCTTATGGGAAGCCAAATGAAAAGTCTCAGTATATATGCCTTCAGTGCAGGAAGCGGGGTCACTAGAAGCGTGACTGCCACGAGTACAAGGCACTCCAGAAGAAGATAAAGGCGGGCAAGGCACCGGCCTCATGTATGTTTGTTATAGAAATAAACATGACTACTTCTAGTTTTAAAAATTGGATTTTTGATTCTGGTTGTGGTACTCACATTTGTACTGATGTGCAGGATCTACGGATTAGCAGGAAACTGACGTCATGAGAGATTGACCTGCGTGTTGGAAATGGGACAGCAGTTGCCGTTTTGGCCGTTGGCACTTTTGTTTTGGAACTGCCCTAAGGGCATGTACTTGAACTAACAGACTGTTATTATGTACCTAGTTTGACTAGGAATATTATTTCTCTATCTATGTTAACCCAATGTGGGTATACGTTTGTATTTCGAAACACTGGGTGTTTTATGTATAAAAATGATATAGAAATTTGCACTGCTGTTGTAAATAATGGTCTTTATATTTTGAATATAAATCAATCTCAAAATGTAACAAACAAAAGGCTTAAAGTAAGTCATAAAGATGAAACTTATATATGGCGTTGTCGTCTGGGACACATAAACAAGACTCGCATATCCACACTTTCGAAGAGTGGGTACTTGGACGGATTTGATCCAAATTCATATGACGTCTGCGAATCTTGCTTATTAGGCAAGATGCCTAAGTCACCTTTTAGCGGTAAAGGTGTGCGAGCCACAGAACTGTTAGCCCTTGTTTATAGTGATGTTTATGGGCCCATGTCTAGCCAGGCTAGAGGTGGATACGAATACTTCGTAACTTGTATAGATGATGCATCGCGTTATGGTTATATGTATCTTATGAGATACAAGTCAGAAACTTTTGAGAAATTCAAAGAGTTTCGACACGAAGTTGAAAAACAGACCAGTAAGAGTATTAAGACATTACGATCGGAACGTGGTGGCGAATACTTGAGCAATGAGTTTCTTGACTACTTGAAAGAATATGGTATTCTTTCACAGTGGACTCCTCCTGGAACACCGCAATTAAACGGTGTGTCTGAACGGAGAAACCAAACTTTGTTAGACGTGGTAAGGTCTATGATGAGCCGCACTGAGCTACCTATTTCCTTCTGGGGATATGCATTAAACAGTGCAATACTTATTTTGAATAAGGTTCCATCAAAGTCTGTTCAACAGACTCCGTATGAGATATGGACATGAAAGAAATCGGGTTTCTCATTTATGAAGATTTGGGGATGCTGGGCATACGTCAAACGTTTGGAAGGTACAAAACTTGAACCCAAATAGAATAAATGCCTATTCGTAGGATATCCTAGGGAAACCAATGGATATTACTTCTATAACCCATAAGAGAACAAAATATTTGTTTCTCTACATGCGATTTTCCTTGAGAAGGAATTCCTAAATGCAGTGGTTAGTGGGAGGAAAGTAGAACTCGATGAAAATCGGAGTGATATTATTCCTGGCATAGAATCCTCAACGGAACATGAACAGTTCATCAGGGATGAAGCTGTACCACAATCTTCGATTACACAAGGACCGCGTAGGTCGGTGAGAGTCAGGAAACAACCTGAGAGGTATGGGTTTCTGATCTCACCTCATGTAGATATCAATCTCATTGAGGAAGACGAGCCGGCTACGTATGAGGAAGCGATACAAGGTATCGACTCTGGTTTATGGCAAGATACCATGAAGTCCGAAATGGATTCCATGTACACCAACCAAGTTTGGACACTGGTTGATGCACCAGAAGGCGTAAAGCCTATTGGATGCAAATGGGTCTTTAAGAAGAAGACCGACATGGATGGCAACGTACAAATGTACAAATCTAGGCTTATAGTGAAGAGGTATCGTCAACGACATGGTGTCGATTATGACAAAACTTTCTCACCCATTGCCATGATTAAATCCATTCGGATAATGCTTGCTATAGCTGCATATTTCGATTATGAGATATGGCAGATGGACGTCAAAACCGCTTTCCTTAACGGAAACCTATTGGAGGATGTTTATATGCAACAGCCTGATAGTTTTGTCATGCCGCGACTTGAAAACAAGGTTTGTAAGTTAAATCGATCCATTTATGGATTGAAGCAAGCATCGCTTTCTTGGAACCAACACTTTGATGAGATCATAAAAGAATATGATTTCGTTCAAAGCGAGGATGATCCTTTACATTAATGATGTATTGCTTATTGGCAATGACATTCCCATGTTAACGTCGGTGAAAGCTTGGCTTTCATTAAAATTCTCAATGATAGATCTGTGAGAAGCAGCATTTATTCTAGGAATAAAGATCTATCGGGATAGATCTAGAATACTACTTGGACTCTCCCAGAGTACGTACATTGACAAATTGTTGAATAGATTCAACATGGATCAGTCCAAGAGGGGACTGTTGCCAGTGTCACATGGCGTCACTCTATCTAAGGACATGTGTCCTAAAACTCAAGATGAGAGAGACAACATGAGTCGGATACCGTTCGCATCGGTAGTTTGATCGATCATGTATGCCATGATATGTACGCGACCTGATGTCTCCTATGCTTTGAGCATGTGTAGTCGCTATCAGGCCGATCCAGGTGAAGGTCACTGGATGACGGTTAAGAATATCCTTAAGTATCTTAGACGAACTAAGGATGCTTTCTTAATCTATGGAGATGGAGAACTTGAGTGACTGGCTATAGGCCAAGTGGGAGATTGTTGGACAATTATGACCCATAGCGTCACTATTTGTAAAAGACATTGTGTTTTTGTACAAATTAATTATGTAGCAATGGAAATTGCCTTTTATCATTTCGTAATTAGATTACTTAAATGTGTGAATGATGAAAGTCCTTATGATTAATGCAAGATTGATAAGATATGAGACATTATCAATCCATAAAGGTTTAATCATTAAATATCCCTAGTCGTAGTATTATCGAGACTGGACATCGATAATGCGGAATAGACTAGTATTGCACATATTAAAAATATTAATCTCTAACGTCATATTGTGAAGGGAAAAATTCATGATTCCATTCTTGTAATTAATTAAAGCATTAACTGTTGCTAAAAATGGATGACCAAGTATTATATGAACTGGTTTGTAACTGTCTTCTATAGGTTGTGTTTCTAAGACAATAAAATCCATAAGATATATGAATTTATCGACTTATAATAATGGATTTTCCACAATTCCTTTCGGTACTTTAATTGATCTATCGGTAAGTAGAAGATTAGTTGAAGTTGGTTTTAACTTGCCAATATTAAGCTATTGGTAAACCAAAAACGGAAGCAAATTGACACTAGCTCCAAGATTAAGCAATGCATGTTCAATTTTGTGATTTCCGATAATACATAATGTTAGTTCCATTTTTATTAGCAATGTCTGTTACAAAATAAATTAATTGAGCTGTAATAAGTCTTGAAGAACTTGGTGCAATTGGACTGGTATTTGGCAAAGCTATGCATGAAGATCATACATGCATTTGTGCTACGTTCGTTGAAGTGTTCAATCGAGTGGCATTAGTGTCACATTCGTGTTTGGGTTCAAACGAAACTTGGTAGAAGGTTCCCATGCATTGTGTGTTCATCAATGCGGTTGAACGAATCCTTACAGTGAGCTTGCGTTCGTGGAGCGTTTGATTGTACGTTAGAATTTGTAACGACCGGTAATCTTTACTACTGTTGCACTGAAGTACTGTTATATCATGGAACGAGTGTTATATAACATAAGCTATGTTCGAGCATATGTATATCCATGAAATGAATTTGGGGATAAATGAAAAATTCTTCGAAACTTCGATGCGAAATTCTACGATGTTTCACTACGGGCAACCCATGGTTTTTGGGCCGTAACTTCCTCATATGAACTCCGATTTTTATGAATTTTATATCGTCAAAAATCTGAGATTTATATCTACAACTTTCAGGTTGGACTTTTTTCCAAATTCACACTAGAACTAAGTCAAAAGCGCAGATATAAAATTTAGATAAATAGTACCCGAGGGAATTCTAGTAAATTCCAAAAAGTTCTTCAAAATTATACACACTTCCTTAACTCAAATTACCAAGTATAAAAGAAACATTATTCATGTGTTCCTAAAATGAGAAGAGAATGGAAGAAACGTGGAGAAAGAAGAAGAATGGGAGAAAGGAGAAGAAGAGAAAGAAGATGAAGAAGAAATAGGAAGGAAATGAGGGAAAACGAAGCAAAGATTAGCATTACACCAATTAATGATTTGAGGAATGGTGGAATTCAACAAAGAGAAGGTAAGGAAACTTTAACTCAAGTTTTGGATATAAATGTTTTGGTTATTTAAGCATTGATGAGTATTATTGAGTTAAAACAATTGTTGTTTATATGGTTGTAGTGATATGAAATTGATGATTGTGGGAAAACCCCCAATTTGTGAATTTTGGATATAAATTATTGTTGAGAATGATGTTGAGGATGTTTTGGATGCTTATTGTGTTGGTGATTCTAAGGGTCCCAAGGATCACAAATCAAGCATGAACATGTGTGAATACATTCGAGAAGTTGCGGAATACTTACATCGAGCGGTTGAGCGACGCGGAGGCAACAAAAATCAAAATCTTTCTGCCTTGGACTGGTCACGGCAGTGGCTGAAATTCCTTACTATTTTCGGCCTCTTTGAATCAACTTCCAAGCTCCAAGCTTCGTCGTGGTGATTCTCGGCTCATGGGTGGACTTCCCTATCACCTTCGCATGATCCCGGAGTGTGCTAGCACTCTCGATTTTGCCACAAAATCACACTTTGCTTCCTTTTTCTTCTTCCTTGGCTTCGGCAGTTCACAGAACCAGAAGACAGAAAGTTGCAGCCCTAAGGGCGTGAGAGAGGGAGAGAAATGGAGAGAGAGAAGAGTAAAAGTGCTCTCTAATTTTTGGTAATTGATTTTTACAAATCAAATACACAAAATTTGGTTTCAAAAGTTAAGGCAATTAATGCCCACAAATGCCAACCACACACACATCACTCATCACATCAATCACAAGTTGTCAAGTCATATCACTCAAAGTGACAAGTGATTTGACGCTTGATGCGACTAGCGATTTGACGCTTGATTTGACTTGTGTGCCGCACTCGACTTCGAAATGCGAATACGCTCGCAAATAATCTCGGGCTCGGGTTCGCTAATTCCAAATTAATGAATTTTCCGTTGCGTCGTAATTAAATGATTACGCCTAGCGAAATCACTATTCACGTCGCTAACGAATTAATTCTAAATTAACTCGTTCGCCCGAATTAAAATCTAATTTTAATTCCGTGTCGAAATCCAATTTCATTTAATATATCGAATTTATTAATTTACCGATTAATTCTAAATTAATCGTTCTCTCTCTTTAAATGATATTTTATCCCAGATAAAATATCTCCGCAATTAATCCCAGATTAATTTTCTCTTTCATCTTATTAATCCCAGATTAATTAAAAGTGCGAGTCATACGTCATCGGTGAATCTTTGGGAAGCGACCCATGAGATCCCCGGATATGTTGGTAGTAAATTCGGTCGTCGGACTATCCGAACACGTAAGTACCTCGTACTATGTTTATACCAAATTACAAGACAAGGTTGGCCTCTAGCAAAGCGCCATGCCTTCCCAATTCTCCGAAAATATCCTTACAGGAATAAAGGATCTATATCAGGCGTAGTATATGTAGTATTGCGTATTTCTGTCCAATATCAGATGATCACATGCGAGGCCTGGGGCTGGTACAATGTTTGCCCCGTACGAAGCATATATCGGATAACGAGCAACTAGTCTCTTTAATATCGAATAATCATGACCAAGTCATATTATCCCGATGGTTGCAACCTTATATAGAGAACCAGTTCTGTATCCATGAATGATCATCAACTCCATATGACTGGAGTGACACTTCCGTCTTGACATCACACCCAACACACTACGATTCTCGATATACCCAGAATTGGTGTACACAGAAACCGGTTAAAGCCCTGGACGACCTCAACCAAAGTATATTGATTGTCGTATGCATTAGCGGTGCAAGTCTCAGGTTAAGACCAAATACACCTACCCTGATTTCAGACTTCCATAGACACATAGTCATACTACCAATGGAATTCCGAAGGGGTCTTACCCAGAGCGAAGCTGTTTCCCGTACCATCGTCAAAACACAACCTCCTATTACACTTGCATGAGTATCCTATACCCAAATATATGAGAACTATGTCGTTGTGCCCTCACAACGCGCACAAGGGTAATATTAGTCTTTTACGCATTCATCGATGTCCAATCTCGATAATGCTCTGACTAGGGATATTTAATGATTTATCCTTCGTGGATTGATACTGTCTCATATCATTCTCAATCCAGGAACAAATCACAGTGACCTCCTATCATTTATATATCTAGGTGATCTAATCACAAATGATAAGAGTGCAATCTCCTTTGTCACATAATTAATTTGTACAACAACACCGTGATCTGTACAAATAGTGACGCTATGGGTCATAATTGTCCAACATATTGTTGATTTTTTTTACTTGTGTGGGATGTTTGGGAGATATGTTGGTCTAAATTGAGTATAAGAAGATGAAGTTAAGGCCTAAATTTTGGCCTTGCGTCACGACGCTAACCATCGTGCGTCGCGATGCATTCTGTGTAAATAGTGAAGGTTAGTCTCTGGACTGTACGCGTCACGACGCACAAGGCAAAATTTTGGGCACCTCTCTGGACGATGAGCGTCGCGACGTGCCCTGGCCTGTGTCACGATGCAAACATCAAAAATTGCCCAAATCAGTTTTAAACCATTCCAGTTCCACCCGAATGCGTTAAAGGCTACCCTATAAGTCCTGTATCAACTTGTACGTACATATTGCATCATGTTAAGTGTATGATACCCTCCGAGTGATAGCACCTCCTAGAATAAGTAGATTTTTGCTTATTTCTGAAGTGTATTTCTTAGTCCATTCCTAACCTAGTTTATTCGTTGAAGATCATCGCAGAAATTAGAGTTTTCTTTAAGAGTGAGTAATATCAGTCAGACTTCCTAACAATGAGTGGACCTCTATTCTCAAACTGGTTTTATTAAGTTTTGAATTCAGACTTACTTTTTTTGCTTTTAGGGCGTTAGCCAGTTTTATTATCCGTTATGTTTTGTTCAGCATATTTGAGAAATGATTGAGAAAATAAATGTTTTAAAACATGAGTTTTATGTTTTTCTAGGCATGGGGAAAAACCCACCCCAATATGTAACTTGAGATAGCTTAGAATTGATGGACAGAGGACATGTGCACATGTAGAGGACTGGGGGATGACGATACGTAACGCCCCCAGATCCTAGTTCAGGGCTAGGGGACGGCGATACATAACGCCCCTAAACCCTAGTTTTAAAGCTTGGAGGGTAGCATAGATCTGCACCCCTAGTTCTAGTTTGTGGTTATAGGGATGGTGATACGTAACGCCCCAAGACCATCAGTTACTGGGACAATAGTGGCATGCTTTGGGGGACGGCAATTCATAACGCCCCAAAGTCATGGATTTGCACTGCTGGCTCCAATTAGGCGTATAGGGGGACGACGATACGTAACGCCCTCATACGTCAAGGTTTTCAGATACAGAGCAGTTTACAATTATCAGATTTTCAGTAAATAATTTTCAGAAAATCAGAGATCAGAAATAGTTTTCAGAAACAAGATTTTCAAAAGCAAAATCAGAAATATAAGATTTATAACAGAGTTTTTAAAGTAAAGTTTTCAGAAAAAGAGGTTCCATATAATTTAAGTCTGAAACTTGGTTTTTGAACTAAATGATTTTATATCATTATTTCAGTTGTTTTTATCATCCACTCACTTAGATCGAACGACGATCTAACCCTATACTCTCAGTTTTCTCATTTTATAGGTATTCCCGAAGGACGAGCTCGGGAGAACGGATACTGATGCAGTCACTAGGGTATGGAGTCCACCAGTTCAAGACATAGAGAGGGTAAGAGTCCAGTCAGAGTCAATCAGGAGTCATGTATCAGTCTTAAGAAATGTGGTAGTCATTGTAAACAAATGTTATTAAGTTTACAATCATTATAATTGAGTTTGTATTTTATGTTGATGAATTCTGATCATTCTTTCCATACTTAAGATTTTAATTGAGAAAGGGGTAATAGTGTATTGTATAGTCATAGAGAGAGAGGCTTAGGGGAATAGTATGGCATATTCCCTGCCGGTAGCATTTCCCAAATCAGGGATGTTAAAAAAAGATGGTATCATAGCATGGTCTAGGGAAGTCAGTGACTGCAGTGGGCAGAGTGTTGGGGTCTGGTATACGTAGTATGTCCGGGATGCTCGTATGCAGGGCACTACCTCTCCAGTATCCGATCCTCGAGTATATCCTCAAACTTCTATAGACAGGTTAGTAAGCCTTCATAGACTAATCGAATAGCATCCCTTGTGAGAATAATTATACTCTAGATCCAAGATAAGAAATCTTATTGAAGTTATTCTGACTTATTACCAGAGGTACAAACGAGATATGAACCCAAACAGTAAGATTCTAAGAAAAGCTACCCAGAGAGTGGAAAGAAAGAGCTATAAGAAATAAGGAAGTATACATAGTTAGTTAACCAGCTGGAGATGAGAAAAGTAAAGAGATAATGAGAAATAGTAAAGTTCAAAGGATACCTACCCAGGAAAGTAGAAAGAGAAAGCTAGAAAGGAAAGTAAAGAAAGAAAAAGTAAGGGACATGCGATCTAAGTAACCAGAGGCAGTAAAGAGATAGAAGTATAGAATGAGGTAAGAAGGAAAACACCAGAACTTGGATTAGTGAAGAATAGTATAGTAAGTCCGAATAAAAGCCAAGTACCGAGTAGACCTAAGTGAAGTCATTCCATTCCAAGTAAGATTACTTCCCTTCTCAGAAATTCTTCCAGTTGAACTAATAACTCTCGAACACTTTGTATAGATAACGAGCTCCCCAAATGACTAAGAATAAACATAAGGCATAAGAATTAAGAAATCAGGATTAGTTGTGGAGGCTTTTAATAGATGTGAGACACCATAAGAATGCAGAGTCTAGGTTCCCCAAACCCAGGTCCCTAAGTAAATAAGAAGAATAACGTCGAGAAAATGATTAGATACCCAAACTAAGGAAATTTACTAGATAATGACCGATCTACCCAAGTCCTTACCCCTCCGTGATGCCAACCAACGAAACTGTTCTGATGAAAATGAGCTTATACTTACCTTACATGAGAAATAAATGACTGAAATGAGCTCAATGATAGCTCATCTTAAGATATGGAAAGACCTAGAAATGTAGATCACCCAGGAAAAGAATAAGGATGTTTTCGAGGATTTAAATAAGAAGATCTAGTATAGCCAAAGATTAAGGCAAGTCAGCACGAGACTTGCAAACCTAGTAAGAGTCCACACCACTGATGAGTGATAAATCTATCACTATTTCTCACTCATTTAACTTAATATTTTGTATAGTTTCTTGAGTTTTGTGAATATTTTGATGTGTTTTTGTGTTATTTTGTAGTTAAATAAAGTTTCAGGACACTCTGGAGGTGATTTGGGCCAAAATAGTGAAAATTGGACGAAAAGGGCATTTTGGTAATTTTTTGTGTCGCGACGCCTAAAGTGCGCCGGGTCCACATATCAGAATATGAAAAAAGTTTGACTTTGCTAACGTGCGCCGTGACACGTGTCACCATCACAGCCAATCTGCTAACGTACGTCGTGCCACGTGTCATCATCCTACGGTGCCGACAGTCACCATCGCCACGTGTCACCACATGTCACTCCACGTCATTGCCATGTCATCGTCCACATCACCAGGTTGACCGAGTCAAACTGCCACCTCACCGCCACATCATCATCAGCCAATCAGGAAGTGCCACGTGTCACAATTCTATGGTGCCGACAGTCACTTTGCCACGTGTCGCCACATCACCGGCACGTCACCGCCACGTCAGCCCCATGTCAGCATCAATGATTGGCTCTCTTATCCCTATCTGACACGTAGCTGATAAGAATCTAGCCGACCAATCAGAAGCCGCCACATGTCACATTAATTGAGTCCCAACTACCTTACCACGTGCCACGTCGACAAAACTCGCGTCGCGACGCGAGATTGGCGTCGCGACGCGCGACCCCTACTGACCCCTATAAATAGAGCGCAAAATTCCAGTTTCAGTTGTACCACTCTCTCTCATCTCTTTGATGTAAAGAGGGAGTTTCTCTCTCTAGTTTCTTTTAGTTTTTAGTTTTTAGTTTTGTATTAATTTTAATTACGTTTTGTAATAATAGTAATTTACTTTTTTACTTTTTACAGTTTTTACTATTGACTTCCCCAGCTAGGGTGAAAGGTAATTCTTTTACTATTGCTATTTAGATTAATCTCCCTTAAATATAATATAGTCACTATTTAAAATATTGACTTAAAAAGGATACCGCCAGATTGGTCGGTTGGTAATTCATTTTAATCTGGTTTAAACCTGACTAATCAAGTATACTGCCAGATTGGTCGGTTGGTAATTAAACTTTCTTACCGCCTATATGGCAGGTTCATGGACAAATCTTTTTACCGCCTTAATGGCTGGTTGGACTTAATTTGACTTAATAAGGATACCGCCTATATGGCTGGTTGGTAATGTTATCACAAGTTTATATATTATATTATGGGAGATATCTAAATTAGTAGTAGTAAAAGTAATTCTTTTTACCTTAGTATTTTATTTTATTGTAATTTACTTTTCAGTATTTACTTTACCGCATTTTTTACTTTATGTCTTATATTTTCATGTTTTTACTAGCCCTAGTTATGTATTGTAACTAAATTAGTTATCTGGGGTTGTGATGACTTTTAATATCACCGGTTTATAAGGGGTTAGATTATAGTTTGGGTAATATAAAGATTTATTTATTGTGTCTTAATCTTAATGCTTTTTCATTAACTGGCCATTAATAAAATTGAACTGGGAAACTTAAAATGAACTAGACATAGGGATTTTGAGTTTAAGACTTTAGACTCAATAGCCCACGATCTTCCTTGAGGATAGATAACCCTTTAATAGATTTCCTTACAGGATATACATATACCTGTCGGGCGGGGGTAGCCATAATTGGAACTTAAACTTAATGAATCCAGATAATTTGGTTGACATAGACATATGGTTCAATTGGGTTAAACTGGGTATTTGTGTCTGACCATCGACAGAGGCTTACACATAATTTAGTGTTCCAGGTTAATAAATCAATATATTACCCAACTTTAAGATAACCACTTCATCTTTTAAATGATATTGGAAGAATCACAACCCTAGATAGTTTTTAATATTGAATTTTGTTAAATCTACTTTCGAATAATTTTATTTACTTGTTTTTAAATTAGAATCGTCACCAGTTCAAATCAATCAAACAACCTGTTAGATACTAGTAATCATTTGACCTCATAAAATTAATAGCTTAGATATTAAGTCCTCATGGGATCGATATTTTTATACTACTTGAACGATACGTGTGCTTGCGTTATACGTGTGTGCTGTTGGAAAAAATAACCAAGCCCCAAGATCAACAAGAGCAAACAAAATATATATAAATGAATGAACAATATTGAAGTATGGCGGAATCATACTCACAAAAATCGGAATGCGGATGCGTTGATGAAATGAAAACTTCTCCTTTGTGCAGTGATGAATTCGGCCAAGGTGGAAAGTGCAGCTCCAAGCTTTGTTTGATCCTCCCAAGCTCAAGGATTAGTTTCCCATAACACCTTTGTATGATCCCTTGAAGGTGCTAGCCTTTGTTGTGATTTTGAATGCACAACTTCTTCAAATCTTGCCACAAAAATTGAAGAAATGGAGACCCCAAAACTGCATGTAGTTTCGGCAATGTGAGAGAGAGAGGAGTTAAAATGATTTTTGTTACAAAAAATCAATTTATATTTATGCCATAATATTTATTAAATTAATAATAAACTTATGACACAAATCATGCAATGGCTTAGAGTGTCAAACACTCAAACTCCATGCAAAACCATTGAGTGTATTGTACACTATCACCATGCAATGTATTAACAATTAAATAATGCATAAAATGACATGTGTCATGTGGGCCCCACACGTTTCCAAATGAAAGTGGGCCCACGCACACTCACGCGTTCGGGTTCGATATTTCCGAAATACCGAACTTACGTCGCGACGTTAATTAAATCGAATTTAAATAAATAATTGCGCCTAGCGAAATTATTATTTACGTCGCTAACGAATTAATTCTAAATTAACTCGTTTGCCCGAATTAAAATCTAATTTTAATTTCGCGTCGAAATCGAATTTCGATTATTATATCGAATATAATAATTTTACGATTAATTCCAAATTAATCGTTCTCTCTCTTTGTATAGTACTTTATCCAAGATAAAGTCTCTCCGTAATTAATCCAAGATTAATTGAGTTTGAATCATACGTCATTGGTGAATCTTCGGGAAGCGACCCAAGAGATCTCCGGATATGTTGGCAGTAAATACGGTCGTCGGATTATCCGAACACGTACGTACCTCGTACTACGTTTTTACCGATTCACAAGACAAGGTTGGCTTCTAGCAAAGCGCCATGCCTACCCAATTCTCCAGAAATATTCTTATAGGAATATAAGATCTATATCAAGCGTAGTATACCGTAGTATTGCGTATATCGAACCAGTATCGGATGATCACATGTTAGGCCTGGGGCTGGAAATGTGTCTGCCCCGTACGAAACATATATCGGACATCAAACAACTAGTCTCTTTAAATCGGACAATCCTGACCTGGTCATATTGTCCCGACGGTTGCAACCTTTTATAGAGTACTAGTTCTGTGTCCTGCGTGATCATCACCTCCATATGTCTGAAGTGATACTTCCATCTCGACATCACATCCAGTACACTACGATTCTCGATAAACCCAGAAGAGGTGTACACAGAACCGTTTAAGGTCCCCAACCACCAAAACCAAAGTTTATCGATTGTCGCAAGTACTAGCGATGTAAGTCTCAGGTTAAGACCATATACACCTACCCTGATGCGGCCTCCCATAGACACGCAGACATACTACCAATGGGATTCCGCGGGGTCTATCCAGAGCGAAGCTATTTTCCGTACCATCGGTAAAACACAACCTCCTATCGCACTTGCATAAGTATCCAATACTTAAATATATGAGAACTATGCCGTTGTGCCCTCACAACGTGCACAAGCGCAATACTAGTCTATTCCGCATTATCGATGTCCGATCTCGATAATACTCCGACTAGGGATATTTAATGATTAAACCTTTATGGATTGATACTGTCTCATATCATCTCAATCCGGTATTAATCATATGGACTTTCGCCATTTATATATCAAAGTAAATAATATTACAAAACGGCAAAAGGCAATTTCATTATCACATAGTTAATTTTGTACAATAATACAATATCATTTACAAACAGTGACGCTATGGGACATAATGTCTAACATGTGCTTACGCCGGTCAAGTTTTTGGCGCCGTTGCCGGGGACTTATTTATCTTTCACTATTAGTTTTGGGGTTAGATACGTTACTTGTATCTAATTTCTTTTTACTTATTGTTTTTGTTTTCTTGTTTTTCAGGTTCCCATAAACTACCGATGGTACGGGAAACAGCTTCGCTCTGGATAGACCCCCTCGGAATTCCATTGGTAGTATGACTATGTGTCTATGGAAGTCCGAAATCAGGGTAGGTGTATTTGGTCTTAACCTGAGACTTGCACCGCTAATACTTACGACAATCAATATACTTTGGTTGAGGTCGTCCAAGGCTTTAACAGGTTCTGTGTACGCCAATGCTGGGTATATTGAGAATCGTAGTGTGTTGGGTGTGATGTCAAGATGGAAGTGTCACTCCAATCATATGGAGATGATGGTTACGTAGGATACGGTACTAGTACTCTTAAGTACTGTAGTCATCAGGATAAAATGACAAGGTCATGTTTATCCGATTATAGAGACTAGTTACTAGACATCTGACATGTGCTTCGTACGGGGCAGACACAATTCCAGCCCCAGGCCTAGCACGTGATCATCAGATAATGGACAGAAATACGCAATACTTCGTATACTACGCCTGATATAGATCCTTTATTCCTGTAAGGATAATTCCAGAGAATTGGGTAGGCATGGCGCTTTGCTAGAGGCCAACCTTGTCTTGTAAATCGGTATAAACGTATTCCAAAATGCGGTAAACAACATGACACATACATGAACGGATGAATAGATGACACCTAATAAATAATAACGGGATAAAAGGCGCGACAAAGCATCGTGTTAAAGGATTTTAACCCCTTGAAATAGGGGACCTTTAATCCGACTTACTAAGCCCATGCGCAATGCAACATGATGCATGATTATTCAAGAAGATGACATACAAAGAAAAGCGAATAACGAAATGAAAGGCGCGGCGAAGCATCGTGGTAAAGGATTTTAACCTCTCAAAGTGGAGGACCTTTAATCGCACTTACTAAGCCCATGCGCAAACAACACAATACATATGTAAAAAAGTAAAGACAATGATATCGGACTTCGTGTATCCGATTGAACATATCTTACATTCAACCGAATATACATCAACCGGCGCGGCAAAGCATCGTGGTAAAAGGTTTTAACCCCTCAAAACAGGGGACCTTTAATCCAACTTATTAAGCCCGTGCGCTCGATCACATCATACACATAAACAATAAAGATAATAATATTGGCTTCGTATACCCGATTGAACACATCTTACATTCAACCGAATATACATCAATCGGCGTGGCAAAGCATCGTGGTAAAGGATTTTAACCCCTCAAAATAGGGGACCTTTAATCCAGCCTACTAAGCCCATGCGCTCGATCACATCATCACATAAACAAATAACATACAGAAATCAAGTAACGAATAATAAACAAATCAAAACAACATAAAACGAAATACGCGCCGTTTACTCAAGTGGTACGTGGAGTTGTATCCCGAGTATAGATCATACTACCGTCCATTCGGAATCGACTATGAAATTTATGTCCGGGTTTCCATCCTATATACCACAAGAGGCGAAGCATTTTCCGTTTTACTTAAGGGCCACAACATACATCATTCCACAATACATGCATTTACTATCTATTCAAGGGCCACAATAATGCATCAATAAACGACTCTCATGCGATAAAAATGAATAAAACAATTAAAAAGATAGATGGAAATAATAGGGAAAGTACCCTCAGGTCTAACCTTTTATGTCGACTTTCGGACTCGCGTTTCACGGCCGTCGGAAGGGCTATCACTCCGCAACTCTTTCGGTTCCCTAGATTAACATCTTAGCTCGCTGTTTTGATGTTTTGGTCGCTGTTTTCCTTCTGTTTTGCTGCTATTTTCTCTGTATTTTCTGGTCATTGTTTCAGGTGTGTTAAGGCTACTATTTTGGCTCGATTTTGGGACTGTTTTGGGGTATTTTCGGGGACTGTTTTAGGGTAGTTTTTGGTGCAGTTTTGGGACAGTTTCTGGGTAATTTTAAGGGGTATTTATCCGGCAAACTGAATAGTTTTAGTGAGTGTAATTTGTTGCAGTTTTGGGCAGTACAACAGGCAGTCTCTCGGCAATTTGAGGGGCTGGGCAGTAAGGGTTCTATTCGTGCAGTGATGGAAGATTTATAAGGCTGTGAAGGCTGTTGGTTGGTTGAAGCGTGAAGTCTTGAGGGCAGTGAGTGTGCTTATAAGAAACGGTGGAGGAATGGACTTTATTTGAGCGATGTAGGAGCTGGTTGATGCGTTGAGGGCAGTGGCTTTGTAAAGGGGGTGGTTGACGTGTGTGTTTTTGTGAGCAGCGTGTGTGCGTGAGTGTTTGTTGGCTGGGTTTGTGATGATTGTTGATGGTCAGTGGCTAGCATAGGTTGGGCTTAGTGTTTTTGCCGTGAGTGACTTGACTTGCTTAAGGCTACGTGAGGTGAGTGATTGTTAAGGTTTTTTGGTCTGTGCGAGCTAGGTGGCCATTGTGTTACATGAAGGAGGGCCGTGATGAACGTGGTGCATGGGGTTTTGTCGTGTGTGAGAGAGAGTGAGGGGTGAGCAGTAAAGGTTTTCTGATGGTTCTGCCGAGAGTGAGAGTGTGATTAGGGTTTGTATTTTTTATTGTGTTGCCGTGTGAGAGAGATCTCTTAGGGTTGATTTTGTGTTATATTTTTATAGTGGTGCAATTAGGGTTAGGGTTGTGCATGTAAATAGATTTGTGTAATATCTAATTAGTGTCACAAAAGGAAAACATATATTTGATTGGGGGACATGATTTGGTCTAATTAGGAATATGATATATTTGATTGACTTTAATTATGCATTTAATTTGTTAATTAGGTGAGTAAATATTTTAAATTGGTGAGTGATTTATTAAATTAGGAAGTGATTTATATTAATTTTGGTAATGATTTATTTAATTTTGGTATTAGATTTTAATTAAATATTAGTTTAATTTAATTTAGATTTATTTTAATTGGTTTAACTTAATTTAGATTTTATTTAATTGGTATTTAATTTGTGTTGGATTTTAATTGGTTTTAATTGTATTTTAATTTACTTTAAATTAGTTAACTTTAATTTAATTTAATTTAATTTGGGACATGCATTTTAAATGTTTTAATTTATTTATTGGATTGGGCTTGAGTGAGATGGGCTTGGTGTGTGTGTCTTATGGGGTTTGGGTTAAGGGTGTGTTTTAAAACAAAGGTCTAACAAGCAAACCCGAAGCTACTCCAGCGAATCCAACAAAAAAGACTTTTTCCCTTCCGACGTCCGTTTCCCGCGACATAAAAGGTAGTGCCTCCAAATGAGACTCATCATCGGGTCTTACATGTAAAAATGCAGTGCCTACAGTCGCCCCCACTTTGATGGGACTTGTGTAATGTGTAACAGTGATAATCCTATCAAAGTTATGCAATGCATTTTTACTTACCTGGCTCGCCAGCTGCCACCTGACTTGCCTGCTGCTCCGCTGAGCTGATGATGTAGTGGACCTCGATCCTGGGACGCATCCCAATAACTGCAACTGATGTGTGGGTCTCGACCCTGGGACGCATCCCCAAATTGGAACTGCAGTGGACCTCGATCCTGGGACTTATCTCAATAACTGCAACCGACAACGGGGCCTCAAACCTGGGACGCATCCCAATAACGCTGACAAAATGGGCCTCGACCATGGGACGCATCCCAAAACTAAAGGTGCAGGGGGCCAACGGCCCTGGGACGCATCCCGATAACGTTGCCAAAATGGGCCTCGACCCTGGGACGAATCGCCAAAAACTAAAGGTGCAGGGGGCCAACGGCCCTGGGACGCATCCCGATAACTGCAACCGACAACGGGAGCTCACGGCCCTGGGACGCATCCTGATAACGCTGCCAAAATGGGCCTCGACCCTGGGACGCATCCCAAAAACTACTGATGATATGGGTTTACAACCCTAGGACGCATCCCCAAAATGTTGATAAAATGTGGGCCTCGACCCTGGGACGCATCCCCTAAACTGTTACTGATGTTGTTGCGGGCCTCAACCATGTGACTCATCCCGAAAACTGATACTGATGATGACGTAGGCCTCGACCCTAAGACTCATCCCTGAAACTGATACTGATGTGGGACTAGACCCTAAGATTCATCCCCATAACTGATACTGATGATGACGTAGGCCTCGGCCCTGGGACTCATCCTCGCAACTGATACTGATGATGACGTAGGCCTTGGCCTTGGGACTCATCCCCGAAACTGATGTTGTTGTGGGCCTCGCCCCTCGAGTGCCATACCAAGCAGGACTGATTCTGATAAAGATGTGGGCCCCGCCCTTAGAGTGCCATACTCGGCAAGACTGGTACCAATAAAGACGTGGGCCTCAACCCTTAGAGTGCCATACCTGGCAAGACTGGTTCTGATGACGCTATGGGCCTCGCCCCCAAACTGTTACTGATATGGGCCTCGCCCCCAAAACTGATACTGATATGGGCCTAGCCCCATATTGATACTGATATGGACCTCGTCCCAAACTGATACTGAAATGGGCCTCGCCCCCAGAGTGCCATACTCGACCAGACTAATAATGATAATGTGGGCTTCGCCCCAAGAGTGCCATACCCGGCAAGACTGATGCTGATGCTAATGTGTCATTTCAACATATTAAATTGCCTCTCTTGAGATAATCCTAATAGCTAGACATATTTTCGTCCTCAACGAATGCTTTCGCATCGAAACCTGAGAACCTTCAAAGTATTTGATACACTCAACTCCGATCATCTGGATAGGTGATCTGAACTAGACTCCTAGTGTGTGTGTGCCCAGGCTCTTTCGCAGCTTATTCCTTAAGAGAACTAACTCGATGATTTCGTTTCGGATAATCAGATCGGCGGGTCTAACCAAACAGGATGTCTTGATCACACTCTGTGATTACTTATTCATACTCAACATGATATGGTCTTCTTCTCGTTTTCTATCTCTTTCTTTTCATTATTTTTTTTTGACACACCTACCCTTTAATGTAGCATTTCTCCTCATGGTGGTCCTAATACTCGCCCATGGGTAGCTTCACGCTTATCGGTTATAGGCGGTCTATTTTTCTTTTCTTTTCAGAGACTTTCTTTATTTCCAACCATATCATATATCGTAGCATAAGTAAACCAGGGTAGACATCCAGGCAAATGGTCATTCACCGATCCATCATCCCTTCGGCTAGTCATCTTGCCAACCACTCAGGTTTTCACTGTTGAGATCCCGTAATCAAGTGCTCGCGAGTCCAGTTGAGATCAATCCATTCAGAATACTGAATGAGAGGACGTGTCGCACTTATTGTTTCTAAAGCTTCTCCGTACAGCAAACAATGTCATCACCAGACATATGTCTAACTATCAAAGATTTCTCTCTCTCATTTTTTTTCACTCATTCCACAAAATTCTTCCGTCATCTTCTGATAATGTGGGCTTCGCCCTTTGAGATCCATTCCCGAAACTCAAACTCATACGGGCCTCAGCCCTGGGATTCCTCCTCAATACCAACATCAATGTGGGCCTCAACCCTCAAATTAATACCTGAATCTAACACCAATGTGGGCCTCAACCCTCAAATTAATACCTGCATCTGTCACCAATATGGGCCTCAGCCCTAGGATTATTACCTGAATCCGATACTGTGCTTTCGCTGTTTCTAAATGGCTTGACTTTGCCGCTTTCTTTTTTCTTCTTCAAAACCTGTGAACACAAAACAAAACAAACACAAAAGGAATGCAAAATGGGTTACGTGCAAGCATGCATGTGTTTTTTATCCCATCGGGTTAGGTCTTCCGCCAATTCTCTTGGTGACTGCTCAGTCTCAGGCAAAATATTACTTTAATCTGTCAACATTGATCGGCTTGGTGAACTCATTCCCTTCCAAGTCTGACAGCCTCACTACCCAATTTCCCATTACTGAACGGCTATCTTGTCTGTTATGCTTGCTTCTTCCAAAAATTCAACGGGTTCGAAATATTGCTGAGTATCATAGTACCAAGGTTGAATACTTTTGTCAAATATACTCATGTTGCAGAGATTCAAGCAAGTTAACGAAATGAACATCTTTATTATCATTAAGAAAAGGTTCGAACAAATAGACAAAATCAATGTCTCTATTAATAAATGCTGGATCACAACTGAATAAGATCTGGGAGACAAACATCTCCATAAATTGCAACTTTATTTTCCCTTGATTTCTTATTTCCTTCGACCATCAATTTCTCCAGGTACAATAGTTCTTCTTCCCATTCACTTCTCCCTTTTGCAACCTCCGTCTCATCACTGTCTGAGAAGTTTTCCCAAAGATCCTCCCTTTGCTTTATTTCACTTTTACCACTGTTGCCCCGTATCCCCATGCGAGAAGTTTGATAGTTGTGGGTTTGAAGGACACGGCTATCGGGTAGGCCGGAGTCAATAATGTGGGTCGGTGGAGGTTTTCTGTGTATGTTGGCTTGTTCTTTTTCCGGGTTGGGTATTTTATGGGTATCAATGAGGTTTTGGACCTCATGTCTAAGGCGGGTATAGTTGTCGGTGTCATGGCCTTTTTCTTGATGGAAGTAACAATACTGATTTAGGTTGAGGTACGATGGCACAGGGTTTGGAAGTGGTCTAGGTTTTTAAGGGTTTTAGAAGTCCTTGCATCTTCAGTTTCTTAAACACCTTTGACAAAGGTCTACCAAGATTGGAGAATCGTCTGTTTCTGATAGAGGTGATCTCAGAAGGAGGGAGTTTGGTCTCTGAAGGTTCCCCGATGGTCTTTCCATTCTGATTGTTCATCTCTCTGTTATCGGCTATACAGAGTGCGGTCAAACTAGCCACAACATTAGTCAAAGCTTACAATATCTCAATAATTCCTGTTACTTTGGTCTCCAATTGATCCAGGCGGGATCCCTCGTTGGCTGACTCACTCATGTTGGCTGATGGTCTTCTGACAAGTCTTCCCCCAACCCAACGGGTATCTATGATGGCTTTTAGAACACAAGGGGTTAGCATGATGCGTGTATGCATGAGGTGCATGACATGTATGCGATATATGTAATAAATAAGCTTATAAAAGAATTTACACCAATTGGCCCATTATCATTTTAAAGTTTTCAATCATATTATTGCGCGGTGCAAACTTGTCCTAGTTGAAATGGCCCAACAGGTTTACACTTCGCGATAACATAACCAAATAACTTCAAATGATAAAAGGCCTATACATAAAATGGCCCACCGGCATTTTGGAAGCCTTTGGCCCAACTGTCAAAGGACACGAATTCGTCCCAGTTTAAATGGCCCAACAAGTTCACATCTCTTGACAAAAGGTCCAACTGGATCCAAATAACGATGGTCCAAAACACAAACATAACAAGATAATTCAAGCATAAAGCAATAAGTTCTACAGAGTGGCCCATCAACATTTCAGAAGCTTTTAGCCCAATCGTCATAGGATACGAACTCGTCCCAGTTTAAATGGCCCAACAAGCTCGCATTTCTGACAAGAAGCCCAACTGCATCCAAATGAGGATGGTCCACAAGCACAAGGAAATAGTTGCTATAGGCCATACAATTCCGGTCTACGTGTGGGCTTGCGGGAGTGTAGACAAAGACTCTCGCTGGCGAAGGATTACCCATAACTAGGTCTCCCCACTCAAGGGTTCGAGTGACCAAGTGAGCGCACCTTTTTTTTACCTTACAGTACGTGCCAACGAGTTATGGTGTGTGACTAACTGTCAAATGGATTTCTTGTTGCAGATTCCCCAGAGGGAGGGTGGAGCGAGGCTCTCTTAAGTACCCAAGCCTCTTAGGCTCTTATCGCTTGGTGACAGGAATAAGCAACAAGTCCTCCAGATTAGTCTGTCATAATAGGCAACAAGTAGATGATTATCTAGGTGCCTTCACATCTTTTCCTTCTAGAAAGGTAGTGAGTGAAGGAAGACACCAAACCATTACCCAGCCTAAACAATATGCCTTTGATTAAACCCTTTTTAACTCACAGTAGACACAGTTAATTAAAGCACAAATCATAATATTACAAGACATTATTTCGGGGCCGATTCTCTATCCCCAGTGGAGTCGCCAGACTATGGGAACACAGGGACTGGGCGACGCTGTTCCGGGCTCGCGGCCCGGTTGGGAGTACGGAGTAGCCCGCGGGGGACTAAACCAGAGAATAATGGAGTCGCCACCCGGTGTGAACCGGGAAAATGAGATTTAAGGCCGCACTCACCCCTCGCAAGGGAAGACCTCAAACCGTTGGGTTCGGAACGGTCCTTTACTTATGTCACTTGTAATGAAAGGATTTGTGAAATAATTTAATCAAGCCTATCAACATATATTTCCAAGGGTATTCTATTTTTAAGTTCACATGCATGAAAGTAATAATCACAACGGTAAACATGCAATAGCACACGGCAATCTCATGAACATGTTTTGATCATATAATGCGGAAAACAAAGAACAACCTAAACATAATGCAAATTCCAAACGCAAAACAAAACGATTAATCATGCTTGAAAATAAACAACCAAATATGCTAAATCATGCCTAAGAACCAAGTAACATACTATTGACCTAATCATGCTTGAATCCCATCTCATGAACACATCAAACAGGTAAACGCAAAGATACAAATAATGTGATTGATTACATGATACAAGAGAAATTACCTAAGAAACAATTATGCATGACATGTGATGAAAAAAGACTCAGTTCAGTGTATTCGTGTTCGTAAATGCATTCCAACGGTAAACAGAAGGTTCGCGTTCGTATAGCATTTGATAACGCGTTCGAATGGGACCAGATAGAAAACATGCGTTCGTGCGGCGTTCTGAAATGCGTTCGAACGGGGTTACAGCAGTGACCTCCAAAATGCGGTAAACAACATGACACATACATGAACGGATGAATAGATGACACCTAATAAATAATAACGGGCTAAAAGGCGCGGCAAAGCATCGTGGTAAAGGATTTTAAGCCCTTGAAATATAGGACCTTTAATCCGACTTACTAAGCCCATGCGTAATGCAACATGATGCATGATTATGCAAGAAGATGACATACAAAGAAAAGCGAATAACGAAATGAAAGGCGCGGCTAAGCATCGTGGTAAAGGATTTTAACCTCTCAAAGTGGAGGACCTTTAATCGAACTTACTAAGCCCATGCGCAAACAACACAATACATATGTAAAAAAGTAAAGACAGTGATATCGGACTTCGTGTATCCGATTGAGCATATCTTACATTCAACCGAATATACATCAACCGGCGCGGCAAAGCATCGTGGTAAAGGGTTTTAACCCCTCAAAACAGGGGACCTTTAATCCAGCTTACTAAGCCCATGAGCTCGATCAAATCATCACATAAACAAATAACATACAGAAATCAAGTAACGAATAATAAAAAAATCAAAACAACATAAAACGAAATACGCGCCATTTACTCAAGTGGTACGTGGAGTTGTATCCCGAGTACAGATCATACTTCCGTCCATTCAGAATCGGCTATGAAATTTATGTCCGGGTTTCCATCCTATATACCACAAAAGGCGACACATTTTCCGTTTTACTCAAGGGCCACAACGTACATCATTCCACAATAAATGCATTTACTATCTATTCAAGGGCCACAATCATGCATCAATAAATGACTCTCATGCGATAAAAACGAATAAAACAATTAAAAAGATAGATGGAAATAATAGGGAAAGTACTCTCAGGTCTAACCTTTTATGTCGACTTTCGGACTCGCGTTTCACGGCCGTCGGAAAGGCTATCGCTCCGCAACTCTTTCGGTTCCCTGGATTAACGTCTTAACTCGCTGTTTTGATGTTTTGGTCATTGTTTTCCTTCCGTTTTGCTGCTATTTTCTCTGTATTTTATGGTCACTGTTTCAGGTGTGTTAAGGCTACTGTTTTGGCTCGATTTTGGGACTGTTTTGGGGTATTTTCTGGGACTGTTTTAGGGTAGTTTTGGGACAGTTTCTGGGCAATTTTAAGGGGTATTTATGCGGCAAACTGAATAGTTTTAGTGAGTGTAATTTGTGGCAGTTTTGGGCAGTGCAACAGGCAGTCTCTCGGCAATTTGAGGGGCTGGGCAGTAAGGGTTCTATTCGTGCAGTGAGGGAAGATTTATAAGGCTGTGAAGGCTGTTGGTTGGTTGAAGCGTGATGTCTTGAGGGCAGTGAGTGTGCTTATAAGAAACGGTGGAGGAATGGACTTTATTTGAGCGATGTGGGAGCTGGTTGATGCGTTGAGGGCAGTGGCTTTGTAAAGGGGGGTGGTTGACGTGTGTGTTTTTGTGAGCAGCGTGTGTGCGTGAATGTTTGTTGGCTGGGTTTGTGATGATTGTTGCTGGTCAGTGGCTAGCATAGGTTGGGCTTAGTGTTTTTGCCGTGAGTGACTTGACTTGCTTAAGGCTACGTGAGGTGAGTGATTGTAAAGGTTTTTTGGTCTGTGCGAGCTAGGTGGCCATTGTGTTACGTGAAGGAGGGCTGTGATGAACGTGGTGCATGGGGTTTTGTCGTGTGTGAGAGAGAGTGAGGGTGAGCAGTAAAGGTTTTGTGATGGTTCTGCCGAGAGTGAGAGTGTGATTAGGGTTTGTATTTTTTATTGTGTTGCCGTGTGAGAGAGATCTCTTAGGGTTGATTTTGTGTTATATTTTTATAGTGGTGCAATTAGGGTTAGGGTTGTGCATGGAAATAGATTTGTGTAATATCTAATTAGTGTCACAAAAGGAAAACATATTTGATTGGGGGACATGATTTGGTCTAATTAGGAATATGATATATTTGATTGACTTAATTAGGCATTTAATTTGTTAATTAGGTGAGTAAATATTTTAATTGGTGAGTGATTTATTAAATTAGGAAGTGATTTATATTAATTTTGGTAATGATTTATTTAATTTTGGTATTAGATTTTAATTAAATATTAGTTTAATTTAATTTAGATTTTATTTATTGGTTTAACTTAATTTAGATTTTATTTAATTGGTATTTAATTTTTGTTGGATTTTAATTGGTTTTAATTGTATTTTAATTTACTTTAAATTAGTTAACTTTAATTTAATTTAATTTAATTTGGGACATGCATTTTAAATGTTTTAATTTATTTATTGGATTGGGCTTGAGTGAGATGGGTTTGGTGTGTGTGTCTTGTGGGGTTTGGGTTAAGGGTGTGTTTTAAAACAAAGGTCTAACAAGCGAACCCGAAGCTACTCCAGCGAATCCAACAAAAAAGACTTTTTCCCTTCCGACGTCCGTTCCCGCGGCTCCCGCGACATAAAAGGTAGTGCCTCTAAATGAGACTCATCATCGGGTCTTACATGTAAAAATGCAGTGCCTACAGAGCGCATTCGCATTTCAAATTCGAGTGCGGCACGCAAGTCACATCAAGCGTCAAATCGCAAGTCACATCAAGCGTCAAATCATTAGTCACTTTGAGTGATGTGACAACTTGTCACTTGATTTGATTGATTGATGGATTGATTGATGGAAGTAGATGGCTAGCATTTAATGCTATTTTGGAGCCAAAATTGTGTTGACTTTTGGAAAGCTTTTACACATTTTTGTATATGTTTATTATTTGATTTTGGAAATCAAATTAACTAATCTTCTTCTCCCTCTCATCTACCTCACGCCCAAGGGCAGTTCAATGCTCTTTTCACCGTGAGCAGCAAGGGAAGCTATAGTTCGATTTTGTGGCAAAATCAAGAGTGTTAACACACTCCGGGATCATGCGAAGATGATAGGGAAGTCCACCATGAGCCGGGAATCGTTTGACGAAGCTTGGAACTCAAAATTTGGAGGTAAAAACCGAAAACCAGTGAGATTGGAACTGCAATTTGCCGTGACCATGACAGTGGGCAGTGAAGATTTTTGTTGCCTCGCGCATCGCTCAACTGATCGATGTGAGTATTCCGCAACTTCGTTGATTTGTATTCGCACATAATTCATGCTTATTATTGATATTGGGACCTTAATAGAAACCAACAATGGCATCTAGAGCAAGGTTTGAGCATGAAAAAGTTTAGGGCTTAAAATTTGGGTAATTTGTATTTGAGCATGATTTGAATAAATTGGATGTTTGAGTATGCTTAATACATGTTTAATTGAAGATTGATTGGATCAATTTCATGAAATAATGTTTGGAACATTTTTCCCCAAATATTTGGGCTTGGCCGAATATGAGTTGCCCTAAAATGTCTTGGAATTTTGATTTTTGATTCATTGGATGAGTTAGAATCATTCAGGAATGTGATTTAATGTCAATTGTGGAATTAATTGGATTGAATTCGAATCGGACACAAAAATCCCCTCCATTGCCGAGAGCTAATAGCATGTATTGGGTTTGATTTTTAATCAAAATGTGTTGGACACTAATTGATGTAAATGAGCATGATTAAATGTATAAATTGATGTTTTAGAAATGTTAATATGGGTGATTAATCATGATATACACTTTACGTTAATTAAATGTGAAATTGGATTTTTTGTATTTATTAATTGGGCCTTAAATTTGATTTGGGCTTAATGTTGTAAATGGGCTTATTGGGCTTTGTTGTACAAGTTAGGTTTAGGCAAAACTGGTTGGATCCAATTAGGCCCAAAACCGCTTCCATAAAGCCCAAATGCGACTAATGGACCTTTAAAGTTTAATTGGCCCTAATGGGCCAAAATTGATTTATGGGCTTATGGGGTAATTCCCGGATTGGATTTTGGTTATTCGGTTTGACCAGAGTTGACCAAAAGTCCACGCCTCAAGAAATTAATTAAAAGCTCATTGGACTTTAATTAAATTGACGTTGGACGTTAATCGGGCTTTGAGACCCGTAACGATTAAATTTGAAATTTAAGTCGTAAAAGGTTTATTATTAAAGTGTAATGTTTAATTTGGAATTAAATAAGCGAATTAGAATTGAATCCATATTAAATTGGATTTAATGATGTAGTTTAATTTAATTCGAGAATTCGTACTTTGAGTACTTATTCACAAAATGAGTTTGACTCGAGCAAAATCAAATCGTTGTTTGAACATTGGATGATCACTAATTATCAGATTAATTAATTGGATTATATTGATTGATACATGCTTGTGTGAATACATGGTTGCGATGCATGAATAACGTATATCAGATGGATATTAGATGGGTGAGACAATTTTAGAAATTGTTGTAATAAATTTGATTTTTTAATTGGACCTTCGTGTCCAGCCTATCACCTCCATATTCTTTGTATTCTCTTCTCACCTATTCCCCTCAATGTAAATGAGGTTTCTTTAGAAGTGTAGTGTAACGGGTAGAAGTAAATACTTGTGCTAGCGGGAGAGAGAAAGAGAGATATTTGATCTAGGATCAATGTGTAAAATATCCATCCGCATATCATTATTATTTTATCATATGCGCTTTATTATGTGTTTAGAATGCATGTTTAAGGGTGTATGATGATGAGACCTTAATAAAGATAATAAATTGGTTGCCAATTTGCACTCGAAAAACCCTCGCAAAATATTAAGCGTATTTCCTTCCATTGAGTGATTCTCACACAAGATCCGAGACTGGCATTGGCTTGTTGGCCAAAGTCAAGGCCTTTGTCCGTCGAGGATGTGTTTGAATCAAGAGAGCTTTGTTCCATATCAGTGTCTTGTCCAAGTTGTGGTTTGTTGGCCAAAGTCAAGACCACTTCTTGTCCATCGACATTGATTACGAAGCTTTCCATGGTCAATGGGTCGCGCTTAACTGGGATCACTAAGTTTGTTGTGCCAAAGCCAATGTTTAGTTGATTCAGAGGAAAAAGGTTAGGCAATACATTGGATGTATTGGCATATATAGGATATATGTTTCGGACTTGGATGTCCCCCTACCGGATCTAGGAATTGGATTGGATCCAATCGTTCTTAGAGATCTACCTAGTTAATTATCATACAATTTGTTGGCCAAAGTCAAGATTGTGTGATATTTAACGGGATCCTAGCCCACTAGGAAACATGGTTTCCCGAGTACTCGACAGAGGGTTAGAGGCTCGCCGAAAAATAGTGGGAGGCAAGAATTGAATTTGCAATACTCATTTAATTACTTGCCATACGCGCTCAAAACAAATATCATACGTCAAATAAATTAAATGTTAGTTGGACTAATATTTAAATGTTGTTTTTAATAAATAGTTGGACTATATTCAAACTATTCATTTATAGTTGATTTTATAATTGGATTATAGTATTCAATATATTTGATTTTAATCTATTAAATTATAGTTGATTAAATAGTTGGACTATTGTAATCATTATAATAAATAGTACCGAAATCGTTGATTAAATAGTTGGACTATTAAAATCAAGATAAATTGAAAGATTGACATTTAAAACATAATCCTAGGGAAAATGTATTTAAATGGTTTAATTTTCAAATTGGGAATTAAATTTCAGGATGGTCCTGGAAAAATAATAAGTTACTTTATTTGATAAATAACATATTATGCCTAAGCCCGGAGTTGAGCAATTAGTAGAGCATAATCTTTGGAAGATTAATGTGATGATAACCTTACTGCTTAATCCATTAAGCTTGTCGCAGTAGACTCCTTAATTTCTGAATCATAACTAAGGATTAGATCCTTAAAGTATGATAATGAAATTGAAGGATCTTCATAGATCTATTTTAGATCTTAGAAGTACTAAATTGCAATTAATAACTCTTTGAGAGTTAATGACAAATCTCAATGAGATAAAGTCAAAAGTTTGCAATTAGGCTAGTAGCGCAAGGAGCACCTTACTTCGATATTCTAGAAACCCGAGGCTTGGCCAAAGGTTACTGGAATGTTGAAAAGGGCAAAGGCAAAATCATTATAATCTTCTGGGAAAATAAATGACATATCCCAAAATGTCGGTTTAATTGTGGCAAACGAGATCGCGGAAGCGTGACTGCCGCTTGGACAAAGCAGACATGAAGGATTTGAAGAACGGGCAAGGCTCTAACTTCAAATATGTTTGTCATATTATGTTCACTACTAGTATTAAAATTGGATTTTAAATACTTAGTGTGATACATAAATATATGTTGATGTTCAGAATCTGTTTTGAACAGGATACTGACTTCAATAGAGATTTATCTGCGAATAGGAAACTGGACGAAAGTCGCTGTTTTAACCGTAGATACCTAAGTTTAGGAACTACCTTCGGGTATGTACCTAAAATTGGGAAACTGTTATAATGTAACTAGTTTGACTAGAGACATTATCTCCATATCAGTGTTTAATCCGTTTCGGATTTACCTTTATATTCTAGAACACTAAAGTGTTTCATTATATAAAGATGATATTGAGGTAAACACATTGGATGTGAATAACATCATTTATATTTTGAATATAAATAAATCTCAAACATATAACATGACAAACAAGCTCAAACTGATTTGATCAGATGAAACTAATTGTGGCATTGTTGTCGGGGACACAATTAAACAAGACTTTTATATCCACACTTTTGAAGAGTGGGTACTCGGACCAATTTGATTCCAATCAAATAAAGTCTATGAATCTAGTTTATTGGGCAAAGTGCCTAAAACACTATTTACTTGGTAAAAGTGCAAATGCCACCAATCTGTTAGCCCTAGTTCATAGTGAAGCAAGTGGACCCATGTCTAGCTAGGCTAGAGGTGGATATAAATATTTCGTGACCTTTACGGATGTGGCATCGCGTTATGGTTGTGTTTCTTTGAAACAAAATCGGAAACTTTTAAAGTTTCGACACGAAATAGACAAACAGATCGGCTAAAGTATTAAACCGTCACGATAAGACCGTAATGGAAAATACTTAAGCAATAAGTTTCTAATATACTTGAAAGAGTATAATATTCCTTCAATGAGGACTCCTCCCGGAATACGTCAAAGTTACAGTGTGTCCGAATGGATAAACCGAATTTTGTTGGACATGATAAGGTTAATCATGAGTCGCTCTGAGCTACCATTTCCTTCAACGGATAAGCATTAACAGTGCATAACTTATTTTGAATAAGGTTCCATAAAATCTGTTTGACAGATATCATATTAGATATGAACGGGAAAGAAACCGGGTTTCTCATTCCTGATAATTTGGGTATGCTAGGCATGTGTTTGGATGATACCAAACTAGAACCCAAATTGGATAAGTGCCAATTGTCGGTTATCCTAGGGATACCATAAGTATTGTACTTATACAACTCACAAGAGAACAATTAGATTGTTGCTCACCATGTGGTTTTCCTAAGAGGAATACCGATATGCAGTGGTAAGTGGGAGGATAGTAAAGCTCTGATAACATAAGTCAGAGTAATACTATTCAAGGCACCGAATCTTAATGGAACACAATAGTTCATCAAGGATGAAACTATTCCAATAATCTTCGAATACACAAGAACCACATAAGTCGGAGAGAGTCTGAAAATAACCTGGGGTATGGGTTTCTGATCTCACCTCATAAAGATGTCCATCTTATTGAGGTATACCAACTGACTACGTATGAGGAAGTGATACACGACTCCCTATTATGGCAAAGTGCCATTTGATCCAAATGGATTCCATGTATATCAACTATGTTTGGATAGTAGTTGATGTACCACAAGGCATTGTGCTATTGGTACTTATTGTTGGGTTATCTAAGGTCCCAAAATCAAATCAAGACATGAAATAATGCGTGAATACATCAACGGAGGTAGCGAATACTCACATTGATCGGTTATGTCGATTTGAAGACGAATCAAGGCCAAAAACGTACTGCCTCTCACGCCACTGCAACCAGTCCATGCTCACTGTCTTGGCAGTTTCGGGTCTCAAAACGAAGCTCCAAACTCCATCGGATGAGTCCCGCCTCATGGTCGAACCTCCCTACCACCTTCGCAAGACTTGAAAGTGTGCTAGCACTTGATTTCTCACCATGAGAAACCACTCTTGGCTTCCCTTTGTTCACGCCATTCTGGTTCCAAACCAGTGAACAATTCCTTCATTTGGGCGTGAGAGAGAGAGAATTTGAGAGAGATTGAAAATTGTGTTAAGTTAAAAGATTTACCAAAAATCAATTTATATTTATGCCACAATATTCATTAAATTAATAATAAATTTATGACACAAAACATGCAATGGCTTAGAGTGTCAAACACTCAATTTCCATGCAATGACATTGAGTGCAATGTACACAATCTACATGCAATGCATTAGAATGACATGTGTCATGTGGGCCCCACACGTTTCCAAATGAAAGTGGGCCCACGTGCACTCACGCGTTCGGGTTCGATATTTCCGAAATACCGAGCTTACGTCGCGACGTTAATTCAATCGAATTTAAATTAATAATTGCGCCTACCGAAATTATTATTTACGTCGCTAACGAATTAATTCTAAATTAACTCGTTTGCCCGAATTAAAATCTAATTTTAATTCCGCGTCGAAATCTAATTTCGTCTATATATCGAATATATTAATACATCGATTAATTCCGAATTAATCGTTCTCTCTCTTTAGACGACATTTTATCCCGGATAAAACATCTCCGTTATTAATCCTAGATTAATTTTCTCTCTCTTCTGTATAATCCCAGATTATTCAAGAGTGCGAGTTGTGCGTCATCGGTGGATTATCGGGAAGCGACCCATGAGATCCCCGGATAATCTGGCAGTAAATACGGTCGTCGGAGTATCCGAATCACGTACGTACCAAGTACTACGTTCTACTACCGATTTACGAGACAAGGTCGACTCCTAGCAAAGCACCAAGTCTTCCCAAGTTCTCCGGACATATCATCAAAGAATATCTAGATCTGTATCAAGCGTAGTATACTAATGTATTGTGCATATCGGTCCAGTATCGGTAGTCACGTGCTAGGGCTGGGGCTGGATAAGTGTCTGCCCCGTCCGAAACACATATCGGATGTCTGGTAACTAGTCTCTATAATCGGATATTCATGACCTGGTCATAATATCACGATTGGATGCGCATCACTTAAGAGCACTAATACCGTATCCTGCGTGACATCATCTCCATTATGACTGGAGTGACACTTCCGTCTTGACATCACATCCAATACACTACGATTCTCTGATAACCCAGAAGAGGTGAACACAGAACCAGTTAAGATCCCCCACCACCAAAACCAAAGTTTACCGATTGTCGTAAGTATTAGCGATGTAAGTCTCAGGTTAAGACTATACACACCTACCTTGATTTCGGCCTCCCATAGACACCTAGTCATAATACCAATGGGATTCCGAGGGGTCTATCCAGAGCGAAGCTGTTTCCCGTACCATCGGTGAAACACGACCTCCTATCGCACTTGCATAAGTATCCAACACTTATATATATGAGAACTATGTCCGTTGTGCCCTCACAACGCACACAAGTGCAATACTAGCCTATTCCGCATTATCGATGTCCAGTCTCGATAATACTACGGCTAGGGATATTTAATGATTAATCCTTCGTGGACTGATACTGTCTCATATCATCTCAATCCAGGAACTAATCATAGGGACCTCTCTTCATTTATATATCTATGGTGATCTAATCACAAATGATGAGAGTGCAATTTCCTTGTTACATAGTTAATTTGCTACAACAACACAATGATCTGTGCAAATAGTGACGCTGTGGGTCATATTATCCAACAATCTCCCACTTGGCACATAGCGAGTCACTCGAGTGTCCTACACCCGAACTATGTAAGGTTCGCTCAAATTGCTGAGGAAAGGTTTTCGTCAGCGGATTTGTTTGATTATCGTTTGACGCGATTTATACGATCATCACATCGCCACGATGTATGATCCGAACGAATCAGATGATATAGAAGTATATATCTGGATCGTCGATGAGACCTTTAATTCCTTAGCTTGTGCTGACGCCTAGCTCAGCTGCTAACAGAACTATATCTAATCTAATTAGATTTATTTTTGATCCAAATGGCTTCTATTGCTGCCTCAGCTGCAGCAATAATCCGCATTTGTTGTTTATTCGGCAACAGTTATCTTGCTTGGAAGATTTCCAGCTCACTGTCCCGTTTTTCAAACTTTATAGTACCGCAGTATTAATTGTTTGGAAACTTGCAGTGGTGATCCCAGTCACTTCAAGTTCTCTTTCTCCATAGTTTAAGACATCTTTAGTTCTCTCCGATACTAACAGATGTTCTTAATCTTTAATCCAGTGACTATCACTTGGATTACTTGATCGTGACTCCATATGCTCGAAGCGTATGAGACACCCTATCAAGTACATTTTAAATGTACATTTCCCAGAGAGTGTTAACAAACTCCAAATCTATCCCAGTAGATCTTTATTCCTTGAATAAAGGTTGTTACTCCCCAGAATTCTACGGAGAATTTCTATGAAAGAATATTATGAAAGCCAAGCTTTCACCAATTGCTTTATGGGAATTTCACTGTTAGTGCAATCTCCCACTAACCTCCTTATATACACAAGAATTATTTCGTTTTGAGTCAAATCATAAACCATTATGATTATTTCAAAACGACAGTTCCAAGAACCTTATGCTTGCATTGATCCAAACATGGATCGAATAACCCGCAAACCTTGTTTGTCGGTTATATAAAATCGTCAGGATGTTGTAAACATCCTCCAAAAGGTTTCCTTTTCAGGAAAGCGATTTTGATTTATAACTGACATATTTCATAAATGAAATATATAGTTATTTTCAAGCATTTTCAAAATGGATTTACCATGGCAACAGGTAAAAGGTTGAACCGTTATTAACACAATGTTGATAACGATACCTTTCCGTCAAAAGCCTAGCTTTGTACGTTGGTATGTTGCCATCCATGTATGTCTTCCTTGAAGACGTTAATGTACCATAGGCACAATGCCTTGTGGTACAACAACTAGTATCCAAAATAGTTGTTATACATGGAATCCATTTCGGATTCATGGCACTTTGCCATAACATGGAGTCGATACCTCGTATCACTTCCTCTAAACGTAGTCGGATGGTACACCACCATAAGATTGACATCTTTATGAGGTGAGATCAGAAACCCATACCCTAGGTTGTTTTCTGACTCTATCCGATCTACTAGGTTCTTGTGTATTTGAAGATTAATGGTATAGTTTCATCATAGATGAACTATTTGTGTTCCATTAAGGACTTCGTGCCTTGAACAGTATTATACTCCGATTTTCATCGAGTATCACTATCCTCCCACTGACCACTGCATATCGGTATTCCTCTCAGGAAAACCGCATGGTGAGCAACAATTACATTGTTCTCATGTGGGATTTATAAGTACTATACTTAAGGTTTCCCTTAGGATAACCTATATTGGCACTTATCCAATTTGGGTCCTTAGTTTGGTATCATCCAAACGCTATGCCTGGCATACCCAAATTATCAGGAATGAGAAACCCCGTTTCTTCCCTTTCATATCCTATATGATATCTGTCAAACAGATTTACATGGAACCTTATTCCAAATAAGTTTTGCACTGTTAATACATATCCTGTAGAAGGAAATAGTAGCTCAGAGCGACTCGTGATAAGCCTTATCATGTCCAACAAAATTCGGTTTTAGTTCGGACACACCGTCTAACTAACGTGTCTCGGGAGGAGTCCTCATATGAAAGAATACCGTACTCTTTCATTTACGTATGAAACTTACTGCTTAAGTATTTTCCATTACGGTTTTACCGTGGCGGAATAATACTACAGCCGATCTGTTTGTCTACTTCGTGTCGAAACTCTAAAGTTTCCGATCTGTGTTCTTCAAAAGAAACACATAACCACAACGTGATGTCACATCCGTTAAGGTCACGAAATATTCATGTTCACATCTAGCCTAGCTAGATATGGGCCCACTTACTTCACCATGAATAGGGCTAACAGATCGGTGGCCCTTTTACTATTACCAAGTAAATAGTATTTTAGGTTTTTAACCTAAAAAAAAAACTAGATTCGTAGACCTTATTTGAATAGTCAAATCAGTCCTAGTACCCACTCTTAAAAAGTGTGGATATACGAGTCTTCTTTAATTGTGTCCTAGACAACAATGCCACAAATAAGTCTCTATTGATCAAATCAATTTGAGCTATTTATTTGTCATTTTATATGTTTGAGATTTTATTTATATTCAAAATATAAATTCTGTTATTTACATCCAATGTATTTATCTCAGTATCATCTTTATATAATGAAACACTTTAGTGTTCTAAATATAAAGGTTTTATCCGCAATGGATTAAACACTGATATAGAGATAATGTCTCTAGTTAAACTAGTTACATTATAACATTTCCTAATTTAAGTACATACCCCAAGGGTAGTTCCTAAACTTAGGTATCTGCGGTCGAAACAGCGACTTTCGTCCCATTTTCCGATTTGCAGAGAAATCTCGGCTTGAAGCCAGTATCCAGCTCACAGCGGATTCTGAACGTCAATACATATATTTTATGTACCACACTAAGTATTTAAAATCCAATTTTAATACTAGTTGTGAACATAACTTTGACAAATATTTTTAAAGTTAGAGCCTCGCCCTTTCTTTAATTCCTTCGTGTCTTCCATATCCAAACGGTAGTCACATTGAGATATGTCAATTATCCTTTTCAATATTTCACAAACCTTTGGCCAAGCCTTGGGTTTCGGAATATCGAAATGATATGCACCTTGTACTACATGCCCAATTGCAAACTTTGACTTTTCTCCACTAGAATAGTCAATTAATTCTCCAAGAATTATTAATTGCAATTTTAATACTTTTAAATCTAAAGATAGATTTATTGTAAGTATATTAATTAAGCACTAAAGTCATCATCACATAAATCTTCCAAAGACTTTATGCTCTACTATTTGCTTAATTATGGGCTTAGTAATAATAAGTTATTTTATCAAATAAATTAACCTATTATTAATTCCCAATTGAAAATTAAATCATTTAAAATTTAATCCAAGGATTAGATATTTTTATATATTCAACCTTTCAATTCTTTACTTGATTTTAATAGTCCAACTATTTAATCAAATTATTAAGGTACTATTTATTATAATGATTACAATAATCCAATTATTTAATCAACTATAATTTTAATATTGATTACTATAATCCCATTATAAAATCAACTATCATTTAATTCAATTATATTGATTACTATAATCCAATTATAAAATCAACTATATATTGAATGAGTTTGTATATAGTCCAACTATATATATAATTTAAAACAACATAAAATATTAGTCCAACTAATACTTTTAATAAATATGACGAGTAAAATAAAAAAAATGAGCGTGTTTAGCGAGTATTCGAACGAATGTTGCAAATTCAATACTTGCCTCCCACTATTTTTCGTCGAGCCTCTAACCCTCTGTGGAGTACTCGGGAAACCGTGTTTCCTAGTGGGCTAGGATCCTATTAAATAACACACAACCCTGACTTTGGCCATAAAAAGTTGTATGCTATTTAACTAGGTAGATCTCTCAGATCAATTGGATCTCATCCAATTCCTAGATCCGGTTAGGTGGACATCCAAGTCCGAAACATATGTATAATGTGTCAATGTATCCATTACATTTTCCTAACCCTATCCTCTGAATCATTTAGGCCTTGGCTTTGGCCAACACAAACCTAATGATTCCAGTTAAGCGGGACCCATTGACGAGGAAAGTTTCGTAATCAATGTCATTGGACAAAAAGTGATCTGACTTTGGTCAATAAAAATCACGATTGGGACAAGACACCGATATGCAACAAAACTCTCATGATTCAAGTACATCCTTGATTGACAAAGGTCTTGACTTTGGTCAAAAACAAACCAATGCCAACTTCGGATCTTGAACAAGAATCATTCAATGGAAGGATATTTGCTTAATATAAAACGAGGGTTTTTCGCGTGCAAATTGGCTACCAATTTAATTATCTTTGTTAAGGTCTCATCATCATACACCCTTAAACATGCATTCTAAATACATAATAAAGCGAGTATGAAATAAAATAATAATGATATGCGGATGGATACTCAACACATTGATCCTAGATCAAATCTCTCACTTTCTCACTCAAGCTAGCACTTGTACAACTTCTACCCGTTACACTACACTTCTAAAGAAACCTCATATACATAGAGGGGAATAGGTGAGAAGAGAATACAAAGAGAAAGAAGGTGATAAGGCTGGACACGCAGGTCCAATTTAATAAATCGAATTTATTACAACAATTTCTAAAATTGCCCACCCGACTAATATCCATCCGATATACATTATTCATTCAACACAACCACGTATTCACACACATAAGCATGCTATCAATCAATCTAATCAAATTAATTAATCTGATAATTAAGTGATCATCCAATGTTCAAACAACGATTTGATTTTGTTCGAGTCAAACTCGTTTTTGCGAATAAGTACTTAAAGTACGAATTCATGAATTAAATTAAACTACATCATTAAATCTAATTTAACATGTATTAATACTAATTCACTATTCAATTCCAAATTAAATATTACACTTTTATTTAATAAACCTTTTACGATTTAAATTCCAAATCTAATCGTAACGCGTCTCAAAGACCGATTAACGTCCAACGTCAATTCAATTAAAGTCCAATGGGCTTTTGATTGATTTTTTAAGGCGTGGACTTTTGGTTAACTCGGGTCAAACCGATAACCAAAGTCCAATCCGGGATTTACCCCATAAGCCCATAAATCAATCTTGGCCCATTAGGCCCAATTGAACATTAAAGGTTCATTAGCCGCATTGGGCTTTATGGTTAAGGTTTTGGGCCCAATTGGATCCAATCCACTTGGCCTAAACCAAACTTGATAAATCAAGCCCAAAAGGCCCAATTACAACAATTAATTCTAATTTCCAAAATTAGGCCCAATAATTAAATCCAAAAATCCAATTTTCACAATTTAATTACCAAAAGTGCATTATATGATTAATCAACTAAATCAACATTCCAAAACACTAAATTAGTCCAATTAATCATACTTAATTCATTATTACATGTCAAACACACATAATGAAAAATCAAACCCATATTACATGCTTCTAAGTCTCTCGGCCAAGGGAGTGATTTCATGTCCAATTCGGTTTCAATCCAATTAATCCGCAATCGACATTAAATACATATTCCGAATGATTTCCAATACATCCAATTATCAAAATCAAAAATTCCAAGACAACATTAGGGCATATCCAATTCGGCCAACATAGAATTTTTGGGGTTTTTGTCCAATTCGAAATCCAATCCAATTCGATTCAAATTAACGTCAACCTAATCGATTCTAACTCATCAAATGAATCAAAATCACAAAATTCCAAGAATCCAAAATACAATAATCATTCGGCCAACATGATATTTTTGGGGAAAATTATTCCAAATCAATTTTCAACAAATGGTCCAACCAAAATGAATTTAAACATGTTATAAACATACTCAAACAAGCAATTTATTCAAATCATGCTCAAATCACATTTACCCAAATTTTAAACCCTACAAATTTCATGCTTGCAACATTAGCTCATGATGCCATTGTTGGTTTATTCTAAGGTCCCAAGATCAAATCAAGACATGAAATAATGCGTGAATACATCAACGGAGGTAGCGGAATACTCACATTGATCGGTTATGTCGATTTGAAGACGAATCAAGGCCAAAAACGTACTGCCTTGCTCACGCCACTGCAACCAGTCCATGCTCACTGTCTTGGCAGTTTCGGGTCTCAAAACGAAGCTCCAAACTCCATCGGATGAGTCCCGCCTCATGGTCGAACCTCCCTACCACCTTCGCAAGACTTGAAAGTGTGCTAGCACTTGATTTCTCACCATGAGAAACCACTCTTGGCTTCCCTTTGTTCACGCCATTTCTGGTTCCAAACCAGTGAACAATTCCTTCATTTGGGCGTGAGAGAAGAGAGAGTTTGAGAGAGATTGAAAATTGTGTTAAGTTAAAAGATTTACCAAAAATCAATTTATATTTATGCCACAATATTCATTAAATTAATAATAAATTTATGACACAAATCATGCAATGGCTTAGAGTGTCAAACACTCAATTTCCATGCAATGACATTGAGTGCAATGTACACAATCTACATGCAATGCATTAGAATGACATGTGTCATGTGGGCCCCACACGTTTCCAAATGAAAGTGGGCCCACGTGCACTCACGCGTTCGGGTTCGATATTTCCGAAATACCGAGCTTACGTCGCGACGTTAATTCAATCGAATTTAAATAAATAATTGCGCCTACCAAAATTATTATTTACGTCGCTAACGAATTAATTCTAAATTAACTCGTTTGCCCGAATTAAAATCTAATTTTATTCCGCGTCGAAATCTAATTTCGTCTAATATATCGAATATATTAATACATCGATTAATTCCGAATTAATCGTTCTCTCTCTTTAGACGACATTTTATCCCGGATAAAACATCTCCGTTATTAATCCTAGATTAATTTTATCTCTCTTCTGTATAATCCCAGATTATTCAAGAGTGCAAGTTGTGCGTCATCGGTGGATTATCGGGAAGCGACCCATGAGATCCCCGGATAATCTGGCAGTAAATACGGTCGTCGGAGTATCCGAATCACGTACGTACCAAGTACTACGTTCTACCGATTTACGAGACAAGGTCGACTCCTAGCAAAGCACCAAGTCTTCCCAAGTTCTCCGGACATATTCATCAAAGAATATCTAGATCTGTATCAAGCGTAGTATACTAATGTATTGTGCATATCGGTCCAGTATCGGATAGTCACGTGCTAGGGCTGGGGCTGGATAAGTGTCTGCCCCGTCCGAAACACATATCGGATGTCTGGTAACTAGTCTCTATAATCGGATATTCATGACCTGGTCATAATATCACGATTGGATGCGCATCACTTAAGAGCACTAATACCGTATCCTGCGTGACATCATCTCCATTATGACTGGAGTGACACTTCCGTCTTGACATCACATCCAATACACTACGATTCTCTGATAAACCCAGAAGAGGTGAACACAGAACCAGTTAAGATCCCCCACCACCAAAACCAAAGTTTACCAATTGTCGTAAGTATTAGCGATGTAAGTCTCAGGTTAAGACTATACACACCTACCTTGATTTCGGCCTCCCATAGACACCTAGTCATAATACCAATGGGATTCCGAGGGGTCTATCCAGAGCGAAGCTGTTTCCCGTACCATCGGTGAAACACGACCTCCTATCGCACTTGCATAAGTATCCAACACTTATATATATGAGAACTATGTCGTTGTGCCCTCACAACGCACACAAGTGCAATACTAGCCTATTCCGCATTATCGATGTCCAGTCTCGATAATACTACGGCTAGGGATATTTAATGATTACTCCTTCGTGGACTGATACTGTCTCATATCATCTCAATCCAGGAACTAATCATATGGACCTCTCTTCATTTATATATCTATGGTGATCTAATCACAAATGATGAGAGTGCAATTTCCTTATTACATAGTTAATTTGCTACAACAACACAATGATCTGTGCAAAGTGACGCTGTGGGTCATATTATCCAACACTTATAAGTCTTCAAGGAAGACATACATGGAAGGCAACATACCAACGTTCTAAGCTAAGCTGTAGCGGAAAGGTATCGTTATCAACATTGTGATGATTACGATTCAACCTTTTACTGGTTGCCACGGAAAATCCATTTGGATAATGCTTGCTAACGCTGCATGTTTCATTTATGAAATATGGCAGCTGAACGGGAAAATCGCTTTCTTGAAAAGGAAATCTTTCGGAGGATATTTATAACATCATGTCGGTTTTGTCGTACCAAAACTAGCAAACAAGGTTTGCGGGTTATTCGATCAATGTTTGGATTGAAGCAAGCATAGGTTCATGGAATTATCGTTTTGATGTAATCATAATGCTTTATGATTTAATTCAAAATGGAAATTGATTCTTGTGTATATAAGAGGATTAGTGGGAGCACACTGACAATGGCTGTCCTATAAATAATGATAATACGTCATTTCTTGGAAATGATATTCCCATAAAACTATCGGTGAAAGCTTGGCTTTCGAATACTCTCCGAGAAATCGTACATTGAAAAATGTACGCGACCTGATGTCTCATACGCTTTGAGCATATGAAGTCACAAATAGGCCAATCCAAGTGATAGCCACTGGATTGATGTTAAGAACATCCGTTAGTATCTTAGAGATCTAAGGATGCTGTTTTAATATGAGGAGATGGAGAACTTGAAGTGACTGGGATCACTGTAGCAAGTTTCCTAACCGATAAAATGACTATAAGTCGCAAACGGTACTATACAGTTTGGATAACGGAACAGTGAGCTGGAAATCTTCCAAGCAAGATACTGTTACCAAATAAACAACAAATGCGGGTTATTGCAGCAGCTGAGGCGGCAATAGAAGCCTTCTGGGTCTATAAACAAATCTAATTATATTAGATATAGTTCTGTTAGCAACTGAGCTAGGCATCAGCACAGGCTAAAGAATTAATGGTCTCATCAACAATCGAGATATATACTTCGATATTCATCTGATTCGTTCAGATCAAACATCGTGGCGATGTGATGATCGAATAAATCGCATCAGATGATAATCATGTAAATCCGCTAACGAAAGCCTTTTCTCAGCAATTTGAGCCAATCGTACATAGTTCAGGTGTAAGACACTCGAGTGACTGGCTATAGGCCAAGTGGGAGATTGTTGGACAATTATGACCCATAGTGTCACTATTTGTACAAATCATGGTGTTGTTGTACAAATTAACTATGTGACAAAGGAGATTGCTCTCTTATCATTTGTGATTAGATCACCTAGATGTATAAATGATAGGAGGTCCCTATGATTTTTTCCTGGACGGAGAAATATATGAGACAGTATCAGTCCACGAAGGATAAATCATTAAATATCCCTAGTCAGAGTATTATCGAGATTAGACATCGATAATACGTAAAAGACTAGTATTACACTTGTGCGCGTTGTTAGGGCACAACGGCATAGTTCTCATATATTTGGGTATAGGATACTCATGCAAGTGTAATAGGAGGTTGTGTTTTACCGATGGTACGGGAAACAGCTTCGCTCTAGATAGACCCCATCGGAATTCCATTGGTAGTATGACTATGTGTCTATGGAAGTCCGAAATCAGGGTAGGTGTATTTGGTCTTAACCTGAGACTTGCACCGTTAATACTTACGACAATCAATATACTTTGGTTGAGGTCGTCCAGGGCTTTAACAGGTTCTGTGTACGACAATGCTGGGTATATTGAGAATCGTAGTGTGTTGGGTGTGATATCAAGACGGAAGTGTCACTCCAGTCATATGGAGATGATGGTCACGTAGGATACTGTACTAGTACTATTAAGTACTGCAGTCATCGGGATAAAATGACAAGGTCATATTTATCCGATTATAGAGACTAGTTACTAGACATCCGACATGTGCTTCGTACGAGGCAGACACAATTCCAGCCCCAGGCCTATCACTTGATCATCAGATATTGGACAGAAATACGCAATACTACGTATACTACGCCTGATATAGATCCTTTATTCCTGTAAGGATATTTCTGGAGAATTGGTGGCGCTTTGCAAGAGGCGAACCTTGTCTTGTAAATCGGTATAAACGTAGTACGAGGTACTTACGTGTTCGGATAGTCCGACGACCAAATTTACTGCCAACATATCCGGGGATCTCATGGGTCGCTTCCCAAAGATTCACCGATGACGTATGACTCGCACTTAATTAATCTGGGATTAATAAGATGAGAGAGAAAATTAATCTGGGATTAATCGCGGAGATATTTTATCTGGGATAAAATATCAGTTAAAGAGAGATAACGGTTAATTTGGAATTAATCGAGAAATTAATATATTTGATATATTAAACGAAATTAGATTTCGACGAGGAATTAAAATTAGATTTTAATTCGGGCGAACGAGTTAATTTAGAATTAATTCGTTAGCGATGTGAATAGTGATTTCGCTAGGCGTAATCATTTAATTACGACGCGACGGAAAATTCGTTAATTTGGAATTAGCGAACCCGAGCCCGAGATTGTTTGCGAGCGCATTCGCATTTCGAATTCGAGTGCGGCATGTAAGTCAAATCAAGTGTCAAATCGCAAGTCACATCAAACATCAAATCATTAGTCACTTGGAGTGATGTGACAACTTGTCACTTGATTTGATTGATTGATGGAAGTAGATGACTAGCATTTAATGCTATTTTGGAGCCAAAATTATGTTGACTTTTGGAAAGCTTTTACACATTTTTTGTATATGTTTATTATTTGATTTTGGAAATCAAATTAACTAATACACAAACCATCTCTCTCTTCTCTCTTCTTCTCCCTCTCATCTACCTCACGACCAAGGGCAGTTCACTGCCTCTTTTCACCGTGAGCAGCAAGGGAAGCTATAGTGCGATTTTGTGGCAAAATCAAGAGTGCTAGCACACTCCGGGATCATGCGAAGGCGATAGGGAAGTCCACCCATGAGCCGGGAATCATTTGACGAAGCTTGCAGCTCAAAATTTGGAGGCAAAAACCGAAAACCAGTGAGCTTGGAACTGCAGTTTGTCGTGACCATGACAGTGGGTAGTGAAGATTTTTGTTGCCTCGTGCGTCGCTCAACCTATCGATGTGAGTATTCCACAACTTCATTGATTTGTATTCACACATAATTCATGCTTATTATTGATCTTGGGAACTTAATAGAAACCAACAGTCATATAGCTTAGGGTGCCCACTCTTGCATTTTACATGCCATAACATGTTTTAGATGCATTATCATTATAGACATAAAAATATGATTTTATGTAATATAAAATATTTAAATTAGAATATGATATGCATGGAAATCAATTAATTAGATTAATTGGATTTATGGTTTAAAAATTTGAATTCTAATATATTGGGCTTAATTGGTGCATAATAAATTCCATTGGTATATAGGATGGAAACCCGGATATAAATTCCATAGCCGATTCTGAATGGACGGTAATATGGTCTGCACTCGGGATACAATTCCACGTACCATTGGATTTTATAACGCACTAAGATTTATTAAAATGTTTAATTAAAATTTTGACCTTTTTTAGAATTCCATAAATTTTAAACTTATTAGTGTTCTAGTATTTTAAGAGTTAAAATATAATAGCTCACTAATACCTCTCTAATTAAATTAGTTTAATTGAGTAAAACTATTAGTAGAGACTAATGGAATATTAGTGATACAATTTTTAAGAGTTAAAATTGGTTAGGTCACTTATGTTAAACTAGTGTAAATAAAAATTATGATTTAGCTGCCATAAATTTATCCACACTAGTTAAAATAAAATATTAGATATTTTATAGATAGAAACCTTATTTTTTAAAATAGTGAGTGGGAGAGGGATATACGACAGTATATCCCACGATCTCCGTTGTTAGTCAAAAAATGTGAGATTCAAAAGGCGCCTCGATATCAGGTTTGGGTTCCGAGAGGATGGGGATTCTAGATGTATTTTATGAACTGACCTACCCTACGGCGGCACTTCACTCGTTAAGTCAAAGAATCTCGAAATGATGGGTTACACTCACAAAGGAATAATTAACTGTTAATAAAATTCCTTGATCGAATGAAACGGTAGTTGTTTAATATAGGAATAATAGTTGTTCCTGCATATATTAAATTAACTGAGATTTCTTGATCTATCATGCAAGTAATTGACCTACCCTACAGCGGCACTTACTTGTGGAATGATAGATTTCCGTGGCATAGTAATTCTCTTAGGTTTCTAATTCATTATTCATGGTTCATGCATCATGTTTAATTTTAGGCCAAAATTATTTGATGATTTTAATATGCGTTGAATGAATGTTAAATACATGTTTATTTTTTTTACTATCCATGGTTTCTCCAATTATTTCCATACTCTCAAAAGAAAAATTAACAGGAGAAAAACTATGTTAAGTGGAAAAGTAACATGAACACTATCCTGGTCTATGAAGACCTAGATTTTGTCCTGACGGGGGAGAGTCCTCCTGAGCCGGCCAGAAATGCTGGCCAAGCTATGCGCGATACCTACCAGAAATGGGTCGCAGCAAATGGGAAAGCCCGCTGCTACTTGCTAGCAGAGATGTCTGAGGTTCGTTCTGCAAAGCAAGAACCGATGGCTCTAGCATCTCAGATGATGGAGTCATTGCATGGCATGTTTGGGCAGCCTTCGGAGCGTCAAAGCCTTGAGGCCATGGTCTCAGCGATGACTGCTAGGATGAAGGATGGGACATCATTCCGAGAGCATGTCTTGAAGATGATGACCTATCTCAACACTGCTGAAACCCATGTTTATGGAAACTCTTCCGAAGAGTTTCCTGCAGTTTAAGAGCAACTATGTTATGAACAAGTTGACTTTTACTTTGATCCAACTGCTTAATGAGCTCACCCATTATGAATCCATGCTACTGGATCCTCGTAAGCCCAGTGCTAAGACAAATTTTATCAAGTCTTCAAAAGAAGAATAACATTGGGAAGGCTGAAGGTATATCTACTTGATGTACGTAAAGACCTTGCTGAAGGTAACTTTACTATAAGAGTCAGGACATGGGATGTTGTTTCAGTAAAGCAGTGGGAGTTATCAGTTTTCAATTTTTCAAATAAAAGTTATTTGAATTTAAACAAAATGGTGTTTGTTTCTGTTTTGTCATGGAAATTTGATTTCTGTTGCAAAACTATTTAATGATGGTTATTCAGTTTCATTTAATAGCAATTTGGTTATTATTGGTAGAAATGGATTAACTATATGCACAGGAAACTCAGAAAATAACTTGTATGTGTTAAGACCGTTAACACATAGGTCACTACTAAATGCTGAAATGTTTAAGGTTGAGAAACTTAAAACTAAACGGCCAAAGATTTCTCACGATGACACATATCTATGGCATCTTAGACTTGGTCATATCAACCTTGACCGGATAAATAGATTGATAAAGAACGAAGCCTTAAACCAGTTAAAGCTCGAGATTTTACCAGTTTGTGAATCCGGTTTAGAAGGAAAAATGACCAAGAGACCTCTTACTGTAAAAGGTATAAGAGACAGTCAACCACTTGAGCTAATACTTTCAGACATTTTCGGACTGATGAATGTAAGAGCCCGAGGTGGTTATGAATACTTCATCACATTCATTGACGATTATTCAAGATATGAGTATGTCTACCTAATGCATCAAAAATCAGATACTTTTGAAAAGTTCAAAGAGGATCGTGCTGAGGTTGAGAACCAATTAGGTAAGACAATCAAAGCTCTATGATTAGATCGTGGAGGGGAATACCTCGACAGAGATTTCGAGGAATTCTTAGTTGAGCATAGGATAGTATCCCAGCTCACAACGCTTGGAACACCACAGCAAAATAGTGTTGCAGAGAGGAGAAATCGGACCTTACTAGACATGATAAGATCTATGTTTAGTTATAGCTCACTACCTAGTTCGTTCTGGGGATATGCATTGCAAACTACAATGCATATCCTCAATGTAGTTCCATCTAAGTCTGTTCCTAAGACTCCCTTAGAGTTGTGGAATAGTCGTAAAACTAGTTTACGACATTTCCGCATATAGGGGTGTCCAAGACATGTGATGAAGAATAAGACTACAAAGTTGGAGCCACGTTCTCAAGTGTGCCTATTTGTAGGCTATCCTAAGGAAACTAGGGGTGGATTCTTCTATAGTCCTGATGATAACAAAGCATTTGTATCGACAAATGCCACGATCTAGAGGAGGACTATATGAGGGAGTTCAAACCTCAGAGTAAGGAGTTACTGGAGGAGTTACTTACTGGTTCAACCAGCACACCACTGTCAACAAAAAGTTGACAAAAACATAGCACTTTCGACATCTGAGAGTCAGAAACAAAATCGTCAGAATGATCTACCACCTAGACGCAGTGGAAGGGTTGTACGACAACCTGATTGCTACCTTGGGGTTGGAGAGGCACAAGTTGTCGCATCCAGCGATGGCGTAGATGATCCATTGACCTATCGTAGTGCAATGGATGATTCTGACAAAGAGGAATGGCTCAAAGCCATAAACCTAGAGATGGAGTCCATGTACTCCAACTCAGTCTGGGAACTTATAGACCAACCTGATAGGGTGAAACCCATAGGTTACAAGTGGATCTACAAGAGGAAGAATGGATCAGATGGGAAGGTACAGACCTTCAAGGCTAGACTAGTGGCCAATGGTTATACCTAGAAAGATGGACTTGACTATGAGGAAACTTTCTCGCCAGTAGCCATGCTTAAATCCATCCGCACTCTTATATCCATTGCCGCATATTATGACTATGAAATTTGGCAAATGGATGTCAAGACTGCATTCTTGAATGGCAATCTTGATGAGAGTATCTATATGATACAACCAGAGGGGTTCATCGCCCAAGGTCAATAGCAAAAGGTTTACAAGCTGCAAAGGTCCATTTATGGGCTCAAGCAGGCATCTCGATCTTGGAATATGAGATTTGATACCACGATCATGTCTTATGATTTTGAGCAGAATGTTGATGAGCCTTGTGTAGACAAGCGCGTCATTGACGGGAAGGTGGTTTTTCTTGTTTTATACGTCGATGATATTTTACTCAATGGGAATGATGTAAAGATATTATCAGACATGAAAACTTGGCTAGCTAACCAATTCCAAATGAAAGATTTGGGAGAGGCCAGTTATGTTATTGGGATTCAGATACTTCGGGATCGCAAGAAACGACTGTTAGCTATGTCTCAGACATCCTATATCGACAAGATCCTTGTGCGATTTGGGATGCAGAATTCTAAGAAAGGCAATCTGCCTTATCGGCATGGAATTCATTTGTCAAATGAACAGCTCCTAAGACACCTCAAGATGTTAAGGAAATGAGACATATCTCATACGCCTTAGCAGTTGGTAGTCTCATGTATGATATGTTATACACGAGACCGGACATCTGTTTTGCAGTGGGAGTAGTCAGTAGGTTTCAGTCAAACCCAGGATTGGATCACTGGGTGGTTGTGAAACACATTCTCAAGTATCTTAAGAGAATGAGAAATTATATGCTTGTGTATTCCGGTGAGGATATGATCCTAAGGGGATATACAGACTCTGATTTTGAGACAGATGTCGATTCTAGGAAATCTACATCTGGATCAGTATTCACCCTAGGTGGTGGGTATATAGTATGGCGGAGTATAAAGCAATCTTGCATTGCTGACTCCACCATGGAGGCTGAATATGTAGCAGCTTGTGAAGCAGCTAAGGAAGCAGTTTGGCTCCGTAAATTCTTGGGAGATCTGGAAGTTGTTCCAAATATTGATAGACCACTCACACTCTATTGCGATAATAGTGGTGCGGTGGCAAAATCCAAAGAACCAAGATGCCACAAGAGGGGAAATCATATAGAGAGGAAATTCATAGAAACCTGGCAGATCCGTTTACAAATACCTTGTCGGCTAAATTTTTTTGAAGGTCACCTAGATGGTCTAGGAATACGTGACATGTCCCATTTACTCTAGTGCAAGTGGGAGATTGTTGGAATGTATGCCCTAGAGCTACATGTGTTGTAAACGGTTTTATGCGTTTTGGAATAAAACGATGCATTATTCATTTATCAAAATTGTTTTTTTAATTTTTGCATATTATATATCATCTTAAATACCCTAGATTACTTATGTGCCTTCAGACTTAGTGTATGAGTGTCATACACAAGAGGATTTGTGTCTGAAGTTAGTAATCTTAAATAGTCTATAGAGAGCAAACAAAGCGGGTACTTTGTTTGTGGTTTATCTATAGCTGCTGTCCATTCTATATTAGTATGGTGATCTTGATCCGGATCGTCCATGTAGAGACATGAGAATGGAGGCACCTTGTATGATGCGATCATATAGGATTGGACCTAGATGGAAATGACATTCTTATAATATCCGTTAAACTAAGAAAGTCATTTCAATCTACTAGATGGTCATATGTGGATTGATCTTAATCCTGAGTGTACTACGAACTCCTGCATGGGAAGCCATGTTCTTTGATTTACAAAGGTGAGGTTGGTGTAGCAGTCCCGACCAATAACTACGTACTTTGGGGGCATGGTCTGTTGTGTAGTTGGGAATGTTTTACATAGACATGGAGTTCACTCCTTCTTGCGAGAAGTAGAGGATTATCTTTCTTAAGGGTTGATTCGGTGCTTGAACGATTTGAGCGCTCAAGTCTTTCTATTACGAATAGAAAGATTAAAATTCATAATGGTTATGAATAAATAGTTCATTAGAGAATCAATTGTACTTAAGGTAAAAATAATTAGAGGGGTATAACAGATATTATGACCCGACTCTAATTACGAGATACTCGTGAAGGGTCAATTCGTATGTAATGACTATAACGATGGACACCGACTTAGTTCGGCTTAATATATCATCTGCGGCAACAAGAGTGCAACTTCGGGTTTTTAGTGGAATATCCCGGTGTCAATAATTCGGAATATTTAATTAAGAGCTTAATTAATATTTCGAGATTATTGGAGATCGGAACCGTAGGTCCATTCGGTCCCCGTGCTAGCCCAATATACTATAGCGGATTTAGTATAATTGGATAGTCCAATTATATACTCACAAAAGAATAAATATTATTAATTATGTCACACTTGGAACTATATATTAAAAGTTAATATATGGTTTTAATTATTATATGATAATTATTAAATGAATTAAATAAAATTATATTTGATATAATTTAATAAGGCTAAAGTTGTAATTTCCAATTAAAGGGTTTTGGAAACTCTTAATTTAATTTTGGAAGTTACAAATACATTATGGCATTAATCCTTTTAATTTTGTAACACTTTTTGTCTTTATGGAAAGTTATTTTGTTGTTACAAAATTATTTAAGATAAATGAGATTTATTCCTATTTCCTT